>JBBPJW010000492.1:0-28414 GCA_038088935.1 Pulveroboletus aff. viridisquamosus
GGCACGATGCCGCCGACCGACCCGTTCGGTCAGCCCCGCGCCCCTGCCTTCTGCGTCGTTCTTTTTTACTCTCATATGGCCCCGAAACCAAGCACTCGACGTGTTCAGACAGACACGAGCCAACCATACTACCTGATGGACCAGCGGTACGGTGGAACGAACCCAAGTGTCGAGCTCGAGGGGGAGCGAAAGGGTCATGTAAGCCTCAAGCTCAGATAAACCAGCGACAATGCAGAGAAGTCGGGACTTCGCCGTGGTGGTGTAGACACGAGGAACCGGCCCAAAGAGCTCTGCAACGCATCAGAGCACGAGCGCCAACGCTCAGGATCTGGGATTACCCATGTTAAAGTTGTTGCCATTGCGTTGTGCAGCCGTGAGATGGTAGGCTAATCCAGTAATGTCGATGTTGTCATTTCAATGGCACGATCGTGGCCATGGGCGGGCTTGCCTTGTCGTTAACGGATCCGATATTACTGGTGCAAGTGGTGGGGTCAAACAAAGTTGAGAGGCGTGAGCGTGTTAAGCCAAACAATGCTGGGCGGTATTAACGCGTTACATGTCACCGGTGTGATGTGCGCCCATAACTCACGAAAGTGCCTGGAGGTAGTACTTGAGTGGATGTGAAACGCCTAACGTATTCCCAAGCAAGCTACAGAAAAGGTCTAGAGGGACTTCAAATGACACTCACAAGCAACTCACAAATGCGGCCAATCTTTCCACTTGACCAATTAAGCCAACCAGAGCTGCACGGCTGGGTGAGTCATCACCTTCGCCTCATTCCCACCGCATGAGGTCGTTTGGGACCTGGTTATGAATCCGTGAAATCTTTTATGGCTATGAACCTCCTTTATGGATTAACCCTGGACATGCAACCACGTCGGCATGTCATTCGTCCAAGATCGAATCTCGAACCTAACAAAATAAAACCTACAGTATATATCCGGACATTTTCACTTGAATGAACGTTATTGACGCTGAGCGCCGAGCATCCAGGGTCAACGCATGCTCTAACACGATACCAGGAGTGTGCGTGATTGATTGGCTAATGTTATCGTCGTTGGGCGCCGGGAAGTGGGAGCGCACATCAGTGACCTGTGAACACCTGTCGGGTGCTCATCGGACAGATATAAATGGAAATATGCTGCACCACGGAGCTCTTGCCCATCAGAGCCATATCCACTTACCTCTGCGTAGGTTTCACTAGACCCGCTGAAGCACTGAGAAATGTAACGTAACAAGCATGCCCTGCAGATGCGTGGGTCTCCAACAGGTAGCGTCCTGGGACTGGTATCTGGAAATTTGAACGCGGCATGAACAGTCCGTGCCAGAAGGGGTTAGTAGAGATGGTGCAGCATTGCGCGGTCTCTCCGAGATCGCCCGACGGTATTTTTCTTTCGGTGGCGCATGGTCGGAACAGAAATGGACGCTTCAAATAAAAATATTTTTTGTTCGAATCGAAAGAATTTTTGTAAATTTATTTTCACTACCCTAAGACAGATCAGGCACTGATGTTGCTGCGAATACCAACAGTTTTGTTCAGCTGCGTGCACGGTTGCATGACCCTGTCGTCTTGGTTCCGGACATTTGGGTCGCGCCTTTAAAAGCCACCAGAGACCTCTTAGTGAACTGCAAAAGCGGGGTTCAATCCCAAGCGTCGGAAAACGGCTGGGTCACCAGGCTAAATAATCCCGTTCATGGAATATATGATAGTGCCCCTGCTTCCTGATGGGTCCCATTTGGCATCGACAGCAAAGATCACGAATGTGAATTCCGCGGGCGGGGATGAAGACCTCGACGCTTTGCAAGATCCATCTTACATGCAACCGCATGTACTAAATACACCGACCATGTTTCCTCTGTGTCCCTTATTGGAAGGGTACACTGGACTATAGGTTCGGGCAGTTAGCCTCCAGTCAATAGTAATGGACTATAATATTTATGTACCTATAGGTTCGGGCAGTTAGCCTGTACATGTTGTGAGTATGTTGTATCTACTGTAAGTAATGAATGTGAGCTCACCTCCAGTCAATAGTAATGGACTGGAGGGCAATGGGAAGGAGCGTGTGTGTTAATGTAGCGGTAGTCCGGAAAAGGAAATAAAGTGACTGTAGATAAGAGTGGGCATGTCTATGTGTGCCATTCGGCCTGGTCTCCAACAGTGAGGCCACTATACATTTTGTTACATTCATTAGCTGAACAGTACCTACAAGGTCTACTTGTGTATAGGTTAGTTTAGGAGAATGTTCACAGTCTTTTGTTCATTCGAAACTGAGGTCTACTTGTGTATAGTGTGATATCCTCTGAATTGCACCTCTCAAAAGGTACAGACCTATTTTTTATTGTAAAGTGAAATAATGAGACTATACCCAACCAGAGTTGCATAGCTAGGTAAGTCATCACGTTCACCTCAATCCCACCACGTGATGTCATTTGGGACTTGGTTATCAATCTGTGACATCTTTGATGGGTATGCAACCTCCTTTATTGGCTTGACTCTGGACGTGCAACCACGTTGGTGTGCCATTCATCCAAGATGAAGTCTTGAATCCAACAAAATAAGATCTACAGAACAGATCCAGTCATTTTCAATTGAATACTTGTTATCAATGCTAAGCACTGAGTATCTAGGGTCAACATACTCTAACATGATATCAGGAGTGCACGTGATTGATTGGCTAATGTTATCATCATTGGGTCACATCAGTGACCTGTGACCACCTGTCAGGTGCTTGTGGGACAGTTATAAATGGAAATCTGCAGCACCATGTCACTCTTTGCCCATCAGAGCCATATCCACTAACCCCTGTGTCAGTTTCGTTAGACCTGCCGAGGCACAAAGAAATGAAATGTAACAAGTGTGCCCTGCAAATGCCTGGGTATTGAAAGAGGTGTCGTGCAGAGGTCGGGTGTTGTGCAGAGGTCAAGTGAACTATGAGAACCTCAGTAGATGTCAAGCTACTGAGGAACATAAACTAGGAAATGTACGCTCTAAGCTTACGTAACGTTTACCATAAACAGAAGTCTAGTGCGTGCCGGTCAAAATTACAACACTGGGTCCCACAGGCTATCGTCCTAGGACTTGTATCTGGAAATTAAACGCGGCATGAACAGTCCTTGCTAGAAAGGGTTATTTGAGATGGTGCAACATTGTGCGGTCACTCCGAGACTGCCCGACGGTATTTTTCTTTCGGTGGCGCATGGTCGGAACAGAAATGGACGCTTCATGTGACTTGGGCTCTTCCACACGCATCAGCACTATAGGTTTACTGTGCGTGTTGTACATGGACACAAGCAGATCAATGACGCTCTCATGAAAGGTGCCGACCCTTGTCCTAGTATAGCTATTTTAATAAATAATTGAAAAGGTAAATTCTTGATTTAGTATAAAAAACATATAATCTACAGAGTGCCTTTTATATATTCTTTAGTCTTATTTACTTTTTGTTTTAGTGATATTTAGTAGCTTAGGATCTTCATTATCACCGCCCTAGGAAAGGTCAGGCACTGATGTTGCCGCGAATACCGGCGGTTTTGATCAGCCGCACGCACGGTTGCATGACCCTGTCCGGACATCTGGGTTTCACCTTCAAAACCTCCGGAGACACTTGAAAGTGGGGTTCAACCCCGTGTGTCCGAATATGGCTGGTTACCAGACTAAATGATCCCGTTCTTTGTGAAGGGCCTGATTTGACATTGACAGCAACAATCATAAGCATAAATCCCCCGGGTGGGGAAGAAGACCTCGACACTTTGTAAGGTTCATCTTACGTGCAACCGCATGATGCTTCCTTGGTGTCGCTGAGGCAGCATGAATCGTCATCGACCCAAGGTATGAGGTTCCTTGGGTGCGCCGTGTTTACACTTGTTTGATCCTCAGATAGTGCATCCTGTCTCGGAGTATCCTCAGTCTCGTACGTTCATGAACTGAGGTATACATCCACCTATTGTCCTTGAATTCTTGTTCTCATAGCTACATCAGTCAGGTTCTCTTAGGTCCACGGTAACTAGATGACAGAGAAGCTCAATATTAGGGCAATGGTAACAAATATATGACAACTAATGACACCAGGGAGTATATGGACATCTATAGCCAAGCTCGTGACAGAAGTTAATGGTGCTTGTGCTCTCTCTTGTGCCCGCAGTAGCACTCTTGGACGTGCCGGATGTGGTTTCGGGCTTGAGTAAATTTTCCGTCACAACTCCCCCACTTGCAGTTAATTATCTGATAACCCTTTATATCCTCGATACCATGGGCACTTTTTAGGTGCACACTAGCATCAACACAGGATATCAGGGCACCGCATGACCCATCCCTCCACAAGCATTTCCGCCTTGCCATGCATGCTGGCTGGTCTGTCTGCATTGTACATGGAGGTACCTGTCACACATCATCAACAGGCACTCTAGCAGCACTCACAATGCAAATGTCACCACCCGGATTGTTCTGAAAGACATTGCTAATCTGTGCAGCACATCAAAAATGAACACACAGTGAAATGCTGACATACGGTGATAATCGGTGTGTTATCTAAGTTGAAAGACACTGGCGGGTAATCCAGCGCATACACTGATCCAGACATGTGTTTCGCCGTGCGTAAAGATATAGCCGTTGTGATGCGTGAAAAAACAGCGTAGTACAGAGTAAACGCACCGATGAATCCGTTCTATCTTATAGTCGACGGACAGGCTAGAATTCAACCGAGGGGGAGCGACGGTGACATGGAGCAACCCAGGAGCGTGAGTTCATTTGCTCAACTCGGGTGGAGGGGATGATTAAGTTCATTATCGCTTCAGTGTGTGCTGTACAAACAACGTAAGGCACTGGCTGCCTCTACTCCCTCCCTGGAGCGCATGGGTGGACACTTCGACGAATAGGCATATTCTGTTAATCCAAGTCGAGTGCGGTACAAATAAAGTCCAAGTTTTCACATCACGGAAAGTGAATTTGGTATCAACCACGTTGCAGTGCCGCTCAGCCAGGCTTAGCATCGCGCCAAAACGGAAACATTACAAAAAGAAACACCCGACGAATGTCGATGAGATCGGGAGGGGGTCGGCCGAGTGACACGGAACAGCTCATCTGACAAACCCACTGAGAACGGACTGGCGGGTATATATACCAATACCAGGATGGAGGTGGAAATAAGCTGAGCTCCCATGGCAAGAGCTATTTGACAGCCGACCTCCAGAACAAGGAAAGAAAGAAATAATCATAAAGAAAAAACCACGGGACCAATGTATTGCTGCAGGGAGGGGAGTCAAGGGACACGAAGCAGACTGCTTGCCAGTGCTTGCGTCAGCAAACTCGATCGCGGGGCATTTGTTGGGCGATACACTGAACAGAACTTAACCGACGCGCCCAAGGAGGCGAGCCTGTACAAGGCGCAATGGCTGGAAAGTTTTGTAGACGAAGTTCGGAAGGAGTCCAACGTTGATCTTGCTTGATTTCCTAATTTAATATTCTATACATTACTAAAAACAGGTCATCCAATTTTAATCGATTACTCCTGTTTACCTGACAACCAGTTGAGCTACTCCACTTATACACCACACCCACCTCAGGCAGCACTTTTTGGAGGCAATAAGGGTCTCAGAGACCACCCATTTCTTCTGTAGGCGGTAATGGGTCCCTTAGCCACCCCCATCGCGGCCCTCGCAGTCTTGGAAATCAAATGGGCCTCTTGAGGCCGTGTACGTGCCTCACCGCATCCTCATGAGTACCTCCTGAGCTCCAAAAATAAAATCGACCTCAAATCAGTTTTGCGTGCCCCTCACCCCCTCCCATCACAAAAACCCAATCGGCCTCGAATCGGCCTTGTCATGCCTCACCTCGTCCTCGACAGTGCCTTGTCAGTCCAACACTGAATCCACGACCGACTCTGCCACAAAATCTCAGCATGCGTGGCGTGATGCCCCGACCGATCCATTCGTTCACCCCTCTGCGTCATTCTTTCTTACTCTGATATGTTACCGAAATCAGGTACTCGACGTGATCAGACAGACACGAGTCGATCAGACTGCCTCATTGATCGGCTGTACGATGGATCGAATTCAAGCGTCGAGCTAAAGGGGGAACGAAGAGATCATGTGCACTTCAAGCTCAGACGAACCAGCGACGAGGCAGACAAGTTGGGACTACACTATGATGATATAGACCCAGAGAACCGGCCGACCCAAGGAGCTGTGTGACGCATCAGAACACGAGCGTCAACGCCCAGGATCTGGGATTGGCCATGGTAAAGTTGTTGTCGTTGCGTTGTAGCGCCGTGAGATGGTACACTGATCCAGAGACGTCGGTGTTGTTGTTTTAGTGGTGTGGTGGTGGCCATGGGCGTACCTCCTGTTGATTGTGGTATGATCTCCACATGTCACAGCTTTCCGTTTCACTGTGACAGCACAAACCCGTTGTCGCCTACCCAACATATTAGTACATGATAACTCCGTTTCCCTTTAATACTGTACCTCATTTCTCATCGCATCCTCAGTCGTTTCTCCTCCTGACTGAGGTATGCACGAACTCACTGTACACTACAGTATTACTGACTGACATGTATCTAGTCCTTAGTTTCATTAGGTACTAATATCAGTCGTTTCTCCTCCCGACTGAGTCCTTAGTTTCATTATCTCCCTTGTCGTTGACGGATCCAACATGACCGATGCGAGTGGTGGGGTCAAATAAAGTTGAGAGGCGTGGGCGTGTTAGGGAAAACAACGTGATGTGCGCCCATGACTCAGGAAGGTGCCTGAAGGCGGTACTTGAGTGACTGTGAAACGAGTAAAGAATTCGCGAGCGAGCGACAGAAGAGCTCTGGAGGGATTTCAAATGACACTCACAAGCAACTCAAAAGTGCGGCCAATTTGGTGGGAGGCAATCTGTGGGGCAGGGTCTTACAGATCAATTTTGCTCTACCGAGCATGGCCGATCCGATCGACCACGAACGACATTGATCAGAGCATCCGATAATAGGAACTATGGTCATCTATGGTTATGCCGGCCAAAATTTAATTGCACTGCTCACTGCACGAACGAACCCGCGCGCACAATCGATGGGCTGGCTGGCCTTGGACTCGTGCATCCTGGGTGACGATGCCCCTGGGGCGAGGGTGTCTCGTCGTCACCGGAGTTCGGAGCAGACAGGCCGATGGGGACGAAGGCACAGGATCGCGGAACTCACGGGGACGTGGGTTGGCAGCCATTGCCGTATCTGCGTATGTAAAACGATAAAATGCTGTAAGGACGATTGTATACCCCTGCCATATCTCCAGCGCAGCATCAGCACGCCGACCATCTTCACACCTCTCGAACGACGTGCAGCAGCCGCGCTTGAAATCCCTCTTTCAGGTGTTTGCATATATTTTACTAGGTGCTGCGGGCTGAGTTCAAACGTATCCTCGGTCGTTATAATGGATGTTGATGATCTTGATTGCGATGCGGAGAAATAGTTAATGTTGGTGTCGGTGATGTTGTCCATAGATACCTTTCTGAACTCAGCTCACAGCACGTTCCCCATGCCATCATTTAGTAAAATACATACAAACACTAAAAGAGGGAATAAGATACGGAACATCGCACACATGTGGTGAAATGAGGATGATTCCGTGGGTTAGGTTGGGGATACCACGGCAATTACTGTCCGAACTTGGGCTTAGAGCGCGTCTTTAACGAGAATTTCGAATGGCCAACGGGAGAGAACTGACCCAGCCGCAGCCAACTCAAACCTCTAACTCTTGCGGCCATACTGAATAGCCAGCAAACAGCGGCAAGCCATGTACAACCTTGATGTCTGCCAACGAGCCACGACTCTGCTGCCTTCGGACCGTAAGAGTGCGTCAACAGACACGCAACAAAGCTACCGGTCATCTACTGGGAGGGAAGCAGGCACGGTCATTCTCAGGCTACTGTATGCGGCATGCTACTTAATGCGCGAAGATCGCTGGATGCTAACCGCTCACTGCGAGATTGGGATAAAATTACCCGTTCCCTCGTCTTTCCGTCTCCTGACATGGAACCTCGAGACAAAAAAGCCCATATCGCAGCTCGCCGCCACACTGTTCTCGCGGACGATCTCTGTGTCCGGGACCTAAATTCTCGAATTTAGAAACTCGGGGCATGGGCTGTCGGTGGACGTCGAGCTGGCGGTGCCAGCGTCGCGCCATACACAGCGATCAGCGGACGGGATAGCACGTGTGCGAGTTGCCAACACTTGAAGCGACGTCTGCAAGGGGGACGCGCAAGGCTGGAGCAGTTGCGCGTCATTGCCACATCGTCGCAGAGACACGATGTCGTTGGTGGCGTTGACGTCAAACCGCGCATTGCTGTGCAACCCCTATGACTGGTCTGATCCATATCTCATCATGTGGGACACGGCAACGAGCCAAGGATGGATAAATGGTACGGATAACGAGTATCCAGGTAGATCATGCGACCAGACCGGCCTTGTAGCACACCATTCGGAATGACCATAGGGAGGCAGAGCAGATGGGCAGCTCCACCTGTAACTGCTCATCGAGAGATAACGCCTCTGTTGCCCAATCAACCCATATGAAATGTAACGTAAGAAATGCGCTGCAGACGCCAAGTAACGGTTTCCGCTCCAAATAATTTCTGTCTCCCACCGCGCTGTTCTACGCACGACCCGATCGACGGAGAGACGCTGGTTCCCTCCTTATGCTCGTGATGAGTGTTGTACAATTGACCACCACTGGCACATCTTAGTCGACTTGAAGCAGTGCGACGCTCTTACGCGCTCTGCCTCACTGACATGACTGACGCGCTGACTCTTTTATGTGCCTCTGTTTCACTTTCTAAAGGCTGACACCTCTCGTTCCAGAATCCATCGTTCGATGCTTGTGTAACCGCAACTGCGCTACGTCGTGCCCCACCGTGGATCCAGAATGACACTGTTTATCTAGTCATTGCCCGCATACGCCGGAGCATTCATAGCTTTCTTTTACGTGTTCATGCTGATGTCGTCGGAGGCTATCGCCATTCCCCAAGAAAGTGGATGCTTGTCAGAAATGACATCCGGTGTGACGGACTCTTGAGACATGCAGCCCATTTACTCCACAAGAACGCGATGCCATCAAGAAAGCTGGACATCCGCATTTTTGGTGGAAAAAGTCTGGGTGAGTGGGTTTACGAGTGCGTGCTGTAAAACGGGTCCTCATACGACAGGCACCTCTTTCTGTGTGGTTGCCGGATCAAGCTTTGCTTACTTGTGAAGGCTGTCATGTCGATACTGTTGTAATTTTGACCGGCACGCATTAAGATTCCCATTATATACGCAAAAAGATGTATGGTACAATGTAAAATGTATTAGACGAAGTTCTGACAGCGTGGAAGCAAGGAACAAATGAAATATGTATGTGAGACAGTAGTAAGGGGTGGTTCTTAAACTGAGACGTCATCTAGACGTGCATTGCTGCAACCCACATGTATACAAGCTAGGTACGGCACAGACAGCGTTCCTGGCTGCGCGCGTGCTTGCTATTCTAACAGGTAAGTCCTATTTTTATAGGCATTCTACTGTACTAAACTACTATAGTTCTCATAGGTAGTTACACTAATATCAGAAGCTTGACATCTACTGAGGTTCTCATAGTTCACTTAACCTCACATAACACATCCTTTCAATAGAGACCACCTTAATGGGTCACATTCATGGCAGGCCACATACTGTGCAGGACTGGGTAATGGGTCACTTAAACTCGTTGGTTTAACAGCATGACATTCTGTTACTCAAAGAGTAATATTCTTGATTTCCTTTCAAGGGAAAAGATACTTTATTTAATGGTGGTGTTTTTATATTTTTAATGGTGAGAGCTATGTAAATTTTTATGCATGTACTCCAGTGGGGTCCATAGGGAAATGAGCCAGGTTAATCTTGTATTATGGGAATTGCTGTTGTCTTAACAAGGAGAAATAAGATTATTTTTGTTTCCACTATTTTCTTGCTGGTTTTTTGACTTGACCAATTTGTATATGATTGACAATTTAAGCAGTTGCATTAGTTATGATATGGCCCTGTTAAGATTCTTAGTATTGTCATCAACTATTATGCCCTTACTTATTTTACTATCCTGCCATTGTACTAACCTACTTTTTTACTTCTACTTTTTGCTTTATGCTCTTACTTTCTTATTTAATTGGAAGTTTTACCTAATGGAATTATGATTCTGAGATGGGCATGTGACTATCAAGAGTAAGAAGACTCAGTCATGTGTGAGACAACAGACTAAGCATTTGTATGTACCTGTCAAGAGTAAAAAGACTATATACAGGTAAGTACAAGTAGTATAGAAAATGAAAGAGCTTATCTCAGTCATGTGCAAGACAATAGACTAAGGTGTTCTGGACTAAGCAGGTACATCATATACACTGGTATAGATGTATCCTATGATCAATGTAATAACAGGATTGGTAAAATTGCCAGATTGAAATATAAAGTAACAAAAGATAAAGTACATATGCAAGATGGTAACAAGGGAAACAGATGGGACTGTGATGCATTCCAAGCATGTGATACTGCAGCCCACATGCATATCTGCTAGATATGGCACATATCATGTTCCTGGCTATGTGCATGTGTTATAATGCATATTTTTCCTTTTATTTTATTTTTTACCCTGTTACATTTTCCTCTAACTCTTCACATGTTCACATCATGTGACCATGTCACATCTTCACTATTTCACATTTCACACCTTCACCACTTCACACTTCACTAGATCTAGGCTAATCTAGCCTATAATCTCATACTACCTGTTTTTCTCATGTATTTCTAGATTCTTACTCTTTTTCTGCCATTGGATAGTTTACTGTACACTACTATAGGTATGGGAATGCTCTATTGGTCCATGTTCAAGATGCAATAATATAAAAGAGGTCCAAGTCCAAGCTGGAGTCTCCAGTCTTGTGCACTTGAACCTCAAAGGTTTTTACAAGTTCTCTGACTCAATATCCCTCTTGCCTAGTTCTTCTAGCCTATAGTTCAAAGGCTAGGCTTTAGCAGAACCCCTAGCAGCAGCAGGAGTGCACACCAAGGCTATAGGTATAGATGCTCAAAGTCTTGTAGTATAATAACATGCTTAATGTGAAATGGCAACTACTATCCTGCCTTAATACTTGAGTCTTCCTTGGTGGACACTCCTATTCTATCCTGGATGACTGGTAGGGCTTTTATGCTAGTGGCCCCTAACTAGGCAAATAGAGAATGTAATGAGTAATGGGCCCTTGTGTAAACCCTAGCCAGCAGCACTAAGTAATCAGCCTGTATAACCAGCCTAGAGGTCAATGGAAAGTACTTAGGGTCAATAAATATGAATGTGGCCAGGCAATCATAAGGCTGAGGAGATCCATCTAGATCTCTGCCACAGATTGATCCTGATCTAGATCTGTTAGATCAGATATCAGAGCAAGACTGGGTTTCCTCAGCTTGCACCCCCTGCCTTATATATTGCCATGGTCTGCACACAGACCAAGTACAGGGAGCCTACCCTACCCTATGCTATCTATGGACACCAATAGCACTACTGGCTCTATTAAATAAGTGAGGAGAATGCATGGGGCAGATATAAGGAGTGAGGCAGTGGCCTCATGAATCAGGGGATGTAATGGAAGAGAACCACATCATGAGGATGTGGGAGGAATGGAAGTGCACTGGTATTGATCTATGAATATGGCATGGCCATTATAAGGCCAAGAAGATCCAATTTGGATCTCTGCCACAGATCAGATTCTAATCTAGATCATAAGATCAGATATCATCAGGATCTAGATCTAGATCTTATCTGAGATCTGCCACATCATGTAACTGATACCTGTGCAAGGGAATACTCTAATATATAGGACTTAGCCTTAGTTTAGGGTTATTCTTTGTAAGATAACTTGTTCACATGATCATGTGCTCCTGGTCACATGACTATGCAACCATTTGCATCACATGCTCTACAGTTCCCACAGTCATGTGCTGTGAACTGTCATATTCACTAGTCACATAACAATAATAATAAGGGACTGCTAAGTGAGTTTAATAAAGATGGCTTGATTAACTTCACACTGTTTGAAGCTGAGGGCCTTGACTAAGATCTCAACTAGTTCTTGATATTAGTGGAAACCACTCTGTTTGAGTCCATAGAGTATTTTGCATAATCTACAAATGTAGTAAGAGTAGGTGTAATCAGCATATCTTGGTGGCTGCCACATGTAAATGTGTTCTTTATCTCTGAGCTCTTCATTAAAATAGGCTCCCTTGATATCAATTTGATGTAGCTTGAGGTCAAGCTGGGCAGCAAAGGCAAGAATGGTATGAATTGAAGCAAGTTTGGCAATAGAGATATATATATTGAGATAGTCAACATCTGTGACTTGCAAAAATCCTTGTATGACAAGACATGCTTTATAGTGCATAACAGTCCCTGCAGCATCCTTTTTAGCATGGAAGATCCATTTAAAACCTACTATGTTGGTGGCAAAAGGTGGATTAACAAGTTCCCAGGTGCTGGCTTTGCATAACATATTAAGTTTATTATTAATACCCTGTTTTCATAGTGGCCAATTCAGATGGCATTTAGCCTTAGCAAGGGAGGCAGGTTCAAGAGCCATGGCATTTGTAATGGTATCATTGAGAACAAGCACCAGTTTAATGTTATTATCATAGGTATCTGCCTCAAGTATTTTATTGGCTGTTCCCTTTCCCTTAAGAGTGGCAGAGCCAGTATCTGGTTTGTGTTTGCATATGACTGCTTTCTGGACTGGGTTAGGAAGCTGAATGCCATGAGGTGGAATAGGGTTGGCAGTCTTGCCATGAATTATGTCAAGGACATGTTGAGAGGGTTAGCAAATGCATTTTGGATAAAATATGGCAATAGAGGCTAATGATGACTGTTACACAACTAGTGAACACAATGGTCTCAAGCATGTGACCATGGGAACTGTTGAGCATGTGATGCAAATGATTGCATAGTTATATGACCAGAAGCATGTGATCACGTAAACAAGTAATTTTATAAGGATAACTCTAGACTAAGGCTAAGTCCTATATATCAGAGTATTTCCCTGCACCAGGTATCAGTCACATGATGTGGCAGATCTCAAATGAGATCCAGGTACAGTCCCCAATGATAACTGATCTCAGAATCTAGATTAGGATCTGTATCTGTGGCAGAGATCCAGATTGGATTTTCTCAGCCTTATAGTGGCCATGCCTCTTTATATCTGAGAACCAGTGTGCTTCCCTTCCATTCTCCCACATTCTCATGATGTGGCTTCTCTTTCATTACTGTCCCTTGATCCATAAGGCCACTGCCTTACTTCTTTATATCTGCTCCATGTATTCTTCTTCCCTTTATAATAAAGCCAGTTATGCTATTGGTGTCCATAGATAGTATATTCTAGGGTAGGCCTCCTGTACTTGGTCTGTGCACATGCACTGGCAATATATAAGGCAGGGGGTGCAAGCTGGGATTTCCCCAGTCTTGTTTCCTTGATCTCTTAGCTGGTTATACATGCTAGTTTTTACTAGTGCTGCTGGCTGTTGGTTTATACAAGAGTAGTGGTCTCATCCTTTCTCTATTTGCCTAGTTAGGGGCCACTAGCTAAAAGCCTCACCAGCATTCCAGGACAGATTAGGAGTATCCATCAAGATAGTTTGAGTATCAAGGCAGGATGGGCAGAGCACCTATAACAATGATGGCTAAGTAAAGATATTGGATGTGGCTTGTGTAGCCAACAGCAATGACTGGGATATGGTAGCATTAGGTATAGTAACATGGGGCTGGTGGTTAGATAATGGCATATGCATGACATTGGCTTCAAGTGGAATTGCAGCATCCACCCCCTTGATATTATGGTGGGTCTCCTGCCAATAAATGTTGAATTTGACAGTCACAATCTGCTTTGCTAGCCAGTAGACATGATAAGCATTCTCAGATTAATCATTGATGCCCATCCAGTGGACTTTATTGGCCCTTCAGATGAGTTTATTATGGTATGCAGTTTTAGTGTAGATCACAGATCCCTACTCCTGGATGCAGCTGAGATCAGATGACTGCCTGAAAGCAACTTCATATGGCATCAAGCCATTCAGAATTTTAATGGGCATTCAATTTTTCAGCCAGATAACATGCCAAGCAGCCTCACCCCATAGAAACTTCAGCAAGCTGCTTGCATGCAGTAGGGCATTAACATGCTCAAGGATTATGTGATTGAGCTATTCAGCAACACCATTGTGCTGGGGAGTATCAGGCATAGCAAAATATTGGGCCATTCTCTGGCAGTGCAGATATGTAATAAATTCTTTTCATTGGTACTTACTGCCATAGTCTAAGTGGAGCAGTTTTACCTGTGTGGCAAGCTGCTGATTGAGCCAAGCCTTGAAAAACTGGTAGGCTATGAAGGTCTGACTTTTCTGGTGAAGGGTATACAGTTAGATAAGTCTCAAGTGATCATTAGTGAATGTCACATAATAATGGCAATCTCTCAAGGTTGTGATAGGTACTGGCCTCCAGACATCAGACCAGACAAGTGTGCCAATGGAAGCTGCATGCTCTTCCTCATGAACCTTTGCAATAGACTTGTGGGTTATCTTTGCATACACATATGACTCACAGAACATGCCTTTATTCTTTATTGTATCAAATTTCAAACCACTGACCAGTTCTTTTTTCACAAGGCTCTAAGCAATAGATGGAGCAATATGCCCATAACAATGGTGCAGTTGCATGTCCATTACAATCTTGGTAGCAGCAGTTGCAGAGTCATAATCATGCACAACATAGTATAAGCCCTTGAAAGTATGTGGTATCCTTTCAATTTTGTCACTGTCCAATCTCCATATGGTGCAGAAACCATCTGCAAAGGTGGTTGAGAGTCCAAGCTCTTTAAGATGGTCAATTAACACTAGTGTATATCCAACCTTAGGTAAGAATAACATTTTGGTAAGTTATAGTTTGGTGAAGTCATATCCATTTGGTACCTTAATTACCATGTCACTAACACTGGCTGTGACAAATTTCTGATGGTTTGTAGCAGTAAATGATTTGTTTAGGATGGTTCCAAAGTTTTCAAAATGGTTATGATATGGAGAAATATGATGGGTCAATCCTAAATCAAAGAGTTTGATTTGGCAGGGGTGAGTATGCTCATCATGCACCTTCATAGTAATGTTCTCATCATTTGCATCAGGGGCAGTGCAATTAATAGACACTTTATCTTCAACTAGCAGCACTCTGGCCTTCTTCAGGTCCCAGATGTCTTCAAAAACATTTAAAACTGTGACCAAGAACTAATCTGGTATACCTTCATTATTCCCTGCATCTTCTGACTTCTCAGGTAACAAGCTGGATATCAAAATTTCATTGATCAAGTTGTCCAGGACATCAAAAACATCATATTCTGAATTTGTGTCTTTATTTACAACATTAGTAACATTGCTCATGGTAGGTTTCTTTTCACCACTGTTCTTCTTATGGAATGCAGCTAAATGCTCTGTAGAGCCACATTCCCAGCATTTTGGCAGATTACACCTCCAGTACCCACACCCACCATTAGTGGTGTGCTGCCCTCTTTTTCATCTGTGTACAGGAACTAACAAGTTGACAGTCATGGCCTCATCTTTATTGCAGTCTTTCCTATCAAGAAGGTTTGAGTACTTTGCCTTTTGATGCTCTACTTCCTCAGTGGTTATAGAGATGAGGGTAATGGGATCTAGAGTCTTGATGGAGCTAAAAAGCCTTGCCACACTAAGTTGACTCAAGGTGAAATTGGCAAGTGAATTTGGAAGAGACTTGATAATGGTAGACTAGTAATCCATTGCATCAATAATAACTCCAATGGCCACTAATTCCTCCCATTTGGTTTGTAGCCCATCAAGGAATTGATAAACATTACCTTCTTTAACAAGTTTTGACTTCAAAAACTGTGCATGCAGGTCTGTTTGTGCATATGCACCCTTTTCTGTATACTTCTTCATTATCTCATTCCATATTCTAGTGATGCTCATTTGCTTTTGGATGCACAAAGCAGTTAAGTCAGAAATTCACTGAGTAAGTAAATGTTTTGCCATTTATTTGTCCTTAATGTTATGGCTCCAGCCTAACACATGGTCTTACATGACCATGAGAGACTAGAAAGCATGTGATGCTCTGGTCATGTGATCAGTAGCACATGATCATGTGAATGAGTGGCCTTATAAGGCAAGCCCTAGGCTAAGGTTAGCATCCTTCAGAGTATTCCCTGCACTAAGGTTTAGGTCACGTGACTATGGCTGGATCTCAATGAGATCTTAGATCCAGATGCCAATGATATCTCTTTGGAGATTAGGATCTGATCTGTGGCAGAGATTCAGATTGAATCTCCTTGGCCTCCAGGCAGCCATGCTGTACTCATAGATCGATACCAGTGCTCCCTTCCATTCCACCCACATCCTCATGGTGTGGCAGCCCCTCTTCTCCATCCTGTATCCATGAGGCCACTGCCTTACTTCCTCACCCAATCCATGCTCTCCTCTATCTATTACTTAGTCATAAGCCCCTTATGCTATTGGTGGCCATAGATAGCATTGCTTAGGGTAGGTCTCCTGTAGCTGGTCCATGCACTGTTGCCAGCAATATATAAGGCAGGAGATGCAAGGCTGGGTTTCCCCAGTCTTGCCCTCTTGTGACTTAGGCTAGGATCTACAGAATGATCTAAGGCTTGATTTCAAGATGGGATCCTCCTTCAGCTCTTGTCTGTCCTGCTGCGGTTTATACACAAGGGCCCAGGTACTCACTACTCTCTCTACATCTGCCTAGTTAGGGGCCACTAGTCAAAAGCCTCAGTGGACTTCGAGTATCAAGGACAGGGCATTCACCAAGGAGACTTGAGAATCAAGCAAGGATGGGTAGTCACCCATTACACTTAAACCATTTCTTTACTTCTTCTTGCTTATTTGCAGTTATCAGAGGTACATAGCTTGGCTTAACCATGGTGCCATCAAAATGGCCCCATAGCTCCTTGGCCTCAACAGCAACCTGGAAGTGGAAAGCAGAAATGGCCCAGTTTATGCCTTTGACCTCAAGTTTTGGCACATTGCTAGAAAGGGTATTGGTAGAAATGGATAAAATGGTGGTTATTGTGGTGAGATTTGAGTAAGTCAATACACAGAGGAATCAGGGTTCATAACCTAATGGAATTATAATTCTAAGACAGGCACATGACTGTTAAAAGTGAAAAGACTTAGTTATATGTGAGACAACAGACTAAGCATTTGTATGTACAAGTAAGTAGTATAGGAAATGAAAGAGCTTACCTCAGTTATGTGCAAGACAATAGACTAAGATGTTTCAGACTAAGCAGGTACACTATATATACTAGTATAGATATATTCTATGATCAATATAATAATAGCATTAATAAAACTGCCAGACTGAAACATAAAGTAACAAAAAATAAAGTACATATGCAAGATGGTAACAAGGGAAACAGATGGGACTGTGATGCATTCCAAGCATGTAGTGCTGCAGCCCACATGTATATCTGCTAGGTATGGCACATATCATGTTCCTGGTTGTGTGTGTGCTTGATGATCCAACATTACCTTATTTAGTAGCATAGCTTGATCTATGCACATGTACTTAATGAGATAGCCTTATGTTCTATGTTCTTTAAACTTAAATACTTGTGCTATAGTTTTTTTAGCTTTAAAATGGTTTCTAACAAAGTCCAGTATGTTTTGCTCCTATAAAGCATTCTCCAAGTCACTTTCCCTCTTGCTTAGCCCTCTGTTTAGATATTTGTAGTGTTTTCACTCTTGTTTCCCTGCTTTTTTTTTGAGAGGTGCACTATAGAGGATATCACACTATATACAAGAAGACCTTAGTTTCATATGAATGAAAGACTGAAAAAAAAATCTTCTAAACTAACCTATACACAAGAAGACCTTGTAGGTACTATTCAGCTAATGAATGTAACAAAATGTATAGTGGCCTTACTTTAGTTTTGTATAAATAAAAGACTGAGATACAACATGGCAGTGTCCATAGTCAAAGAATAGCATGATTATGTAATGAAATGGTCAGTGTATATCTTGGAAGGAAAGTAGAAATCTCAAGGAATGAATGGCCCAAAGGCATAAAAGTATAAGATAGGAGAAGAGTAAAGAAAAATGAAATAATTAGAATAAAATTTCAATACTTTTTACCTTGTTACTGTTGAAATATGTCAATTGCCTATGCTATACTGCTTATATAAGCTAGTAACTATGTCAGATCATTAGTTACCTTAGAATACTTAGTAATTACAAGTATCCAGCAGTATCCAGCAGTTTCAACAGTTACACTTGATATCAAGCCAAGATTGTAATACCAACAGTATTAACAGTTGGTTATTAAGCGTATTCTTTCTGGTGTTATTTCATTCTGCTGCCTTTTCTTTTAGCTTAGCAGTATGTTAAAACTTGATGGGGAATTAATTAAGTGTTATATTCCATATTATCAAGTTAACTCTATTTTATCTCTAATGCAACTCTGGTTGCTTTTTTGTTCAGAAGCTACATATTATCTAGTTTTCTTTACCTCTGTTTCTTTCTATCTATGATACTTACAATCTTATATACATTAACTCCGAATTATTTTAATAAACCTTGTATTAAAGACAATAGTATATGTTACACTAGGCCTAGGTAGGGACTAACATAGACCTTATAGGCCAGAGCTAGGGAAAAGGCTCAACAATGTTAGTTTAAGGACTAAGGTAATGGTACAAATGCAGGATGGCACTGGAATCCCATAATAAAGGTTGGGGATAAGATTAGAACACTGGGGACAAGTGGAGGACTAAGGTGGTGCTTGCCAATAAAGGTTGCAATTGAAACTCCCTGAAAAGGGTTGGCTAAGGATTTCAATAATGTCTAAGAGGATGAGGTGAAATAAAGCAATATTAAGGCAGAAGTAGCATAAGAAACATGGAGAGGAAAGTACACTACTTATACTTTGAAAAGTAAGGTTGAGACTCAGTTGAATGAGTTAGAGGAAATGATTAAGTATGACTGATTGATTCATGTGAAAACAGATAGAATATGATGGAAACAGGGTATAAGTAATATCTGCTAATAGAGAATAATGTTCTGGAACAAAAGAAATCTGAAGATTTCAGAATGCAACAAGGAAGTATTGAAAATACACAAAGTCTGAAGCTAGAACTGTTATGGATCTAGACCAACAGCAAGAGGAAACCACCTTGGAGGGTGCCCAATACTGGGGAGACAAAAGAATGGCAGCCTAGAGAAGACACTAGGAAACAAGGTAAACAAGTAAACAAGTGCTCTAGACTGGAAAACCAGTCTATGCCCTTGCCCCTTTATATATTGCTACAAAGTGTGCATGGACAAGGCCATGAGGAATACATGAGGTAGCTGGTGTATAGAGAACAATGCTAAATAAGGAAATAGGGCAAAGGGAAACTAAATAGGAACCAATGGCAAATAGGGAGTAATTAGTAAAAGAAAGCAAGCCAAAGGTAAGATATGACATTAGAGGGCTGGGCCATGATGTCAGAGAAAGTCTAGGCTACAATGAGGTAAAAGGCTATGCTACATGAGATACAAGGGCTAAACCAGGCTAGACTTAATCTCATGGCATGATAAGATATAAGATGAGATAAGATGAGATGAGATAAGATCAAAGAAAGCAATCAAAGATAGTAAATAGTAAAGAGAACTTAGCTTAGGGTAAGAATAAAAAATAGCCCCTAGCTAAGTAGTGCCAGTGTATAACATGGAGAGTTTTGAGATAGCTGGGGTAACCAGCAAGGAGGTGGTTATAATATTGGCAGAGGATAGACTGACAAAGGGCCTTGTTAGCAGGGACATAGACATGGTTACAGTAAGTAAAAAGGTTGTTATGGAGTTTCTGGTCTATAACATATTTGTAAAGGTTGAAGTGCATGGAAATATCCCATTTGTGAAGAAATAGGCAAAGAGGGTCAGTTTCTGCATGCTTGTGGATGTGAGTAGAGAGTGTCATGTCAATTACATGACAGAAGAGGTACTCTGGAAGGGCAGTAACTAAGAAGTTATTGGTAAAGTCTGGGGGACAGAGATCTGGGTAGCAGAAGAGGGTGTTGGGACCAGCAAGGGAGGATTCAGCAATGTAATGGAGCTGGACATCAAAGTCTGCAAGATCAAGGAGCCAATGAGCTTGTTAATGATTAAGAGTTTGAGGATATGGAAGTAGGTAAGGTTCTTATGATTAGTAAAGACTTGAATAGTGTGAAGGAAGTTCTAAAGATATTAACACCAGACTTTAAGGGCATGGATGATCATAAGGAGTTTGCAATCATAGATATTATAGTTCTGCTCAGCAGTGGAAAATATCTGGGAGAGATAGAAACTGTTATGACTCTGGATCCCAGAGGCTAAACCTAGATGAAGAGTGAGAGGAGAAACACAAAAGAAAAACCTAAAGAAGGCTCTGGAGAGGAGCAACCAAGGAGAAATCAATGAAGAAGGACTCAGAAGAGACTTATGCCCATGTAACTATGGGTCTAATTCTAAAAGAGTAGGAATTCAAAAAAGTGCAGACTGCAAAGTACAAAGTAATCAAGTCTGAAGAGACTTGACTACCCATACCTGCCCCTTATATATGGCTCAGGGTGGTGCACAGACTGTTATGCACTCCAAGAGTGCAATCCGAATACTAGCAAACACCAGTGAGTAACAGGCAATGACAATGACAAGAGGGCTTTTAAGACTAGAGCCCCAAACTAGGCTTGTGAGTACTTGAAAAGAATAATCCAAATTAGCACTAGCAACTAGTGTTCAGGCATTAGAAGAAAAGCAAGGAAGTATCTGGATTAACTCAGTATGAGCCCAGAAGAAGAAAGTGAGCATATGATACAAGTGATCAAGACTGGAGAGACTCCAGGTCTTGCCTACCCTGTATATATATTGCCAGAGAGGCATAGCCTTGTACACAGAATGAGTAACCTACTATCTATGTAACCAATAGTAGTATTCTCTCATACCTTCTTAAATAGAACACTAGGCATAGAGCATATGAGTAAGAAGTGAGGCAGTGGTCTCATAAATCAAGGGAATTAGAAGAGAACCACACCATGAAGATGTGGGAGAATGGAAGATGCTCAGAGTCAATGAATAGAAAGTAGGCATGGCAATCATAAGGCCAAGGAAATTCATCTAGATCTCTGCCATAGATCAGATCCTAATCTAGATCCTTGAGAACAGATGTAATTGGTATCAATCTAGATCTCATCTGAGATCTGTCACATCATGTGATCAACTCATGAGTGGGAAATACTCTGATGTAATAAATCAAACCTAAGCCTAGGGTTTATCCTTATAAGGCAGGTGAGTCCCATGGTCATGTGAGTAAACCATTAGTGTTTTGCTGAGCACATAACACAGACCATCTACACTAAGCCTATCCTATCTGTTACGACTCTGGAAACCAGAGGCTATACCTAGACCTGGGAAAAAGGAGGAACACAAAAGAGAAAACTAATGGCAGCTCAGACAAGGAGCAACTGAGGAAGAACCTAAGAGTGATGATAAGGAGGACTTGGATGAGATGCATGCCCAAACAACTAAGGGCCTATGCCTTGAAGGGCCTGGTTTCCTGAGAAGAGCTTTACTAAGCCTAATGTGCCTAAAGAATGAAGTAATAAAGTCTGAGGACTTTACCACCAAGTGCCCGGCCTTTATATACTGCTCTAGGTAGTGCACAGACCATGTATCTAAGTGCCTACCCTATAGTACTGTGATCTAGTAACCAATGGCAGTATACGAGCACTCGTGTAGTAAAGCAGGAAAGAGCATGGAGTGGGGATCAAGGATGAGGCAGTGGCCTCTCATAAGATGTGGCAGAATGGAAGAGAAGGCTCATGGTCACAATGAGGATGGAGATCTCAATCCACAGATGAGATCACCTTGCAGATCCATCAGATCCATGGAGATGGTCAGATCTGAGATTGGGGAGATCCAGGAAAGATCCTGGGGAGATCCATAGAAGATCCTGGGGAGATCCATAGATGGATCACGTGACCACTAACCTTAGAGAATACTCATAAATGAATACTAAGTCCTATCATAGAGTTTAGCCTGTTAAGGGATGGGATTCTCATGATCATGTGAGAATGAAAGTGGTTGTTGCATTGGTTTGCAACACTATCCTATACTATCTATGGACATCAATAGCAGTAAAAGTGTACCATTAAATAAGAGAGATAAAGACATGGAGCAGATATAAAGAGTGAGGCAGTGGCCTTATGGATTAAGGAATTGGAATGGAAGAGAAAGGAAGACTCATAATGAAAGATTAGAGTAGGACATAAGAACAGGAATCTCTGCCACAGATATAATGGAATTGTAAATGTAGATCCAAAATCCATTAGATTCATGAAGATATAGATATATCAATCTTGATAGGAAAGATCTGGGATAGATCCTGGGAAAATCCCAGATTCCTTATCATGTGACCACTGACCATGAAGATACTTATAAAATAGTCAACCCCAGGCTAGAGTTATCTGAAAAGGAGTGTATCTCCCATGATCATGTGATGTAAAAGTGGTGGTTGTGCAAGATGTGTAACAGGAACAGGAGTACCAGTCCCTATTTAAATCTGTCTGGAGGAGAATGCTGCCAGATGCATAGGCAAAGGCATTCATAATGATGGCAAAGGGGCAGGAGAGGTTAGGAAGTTAGAGAACAGGTTGGGAGAAAAAGAGAGCTTTAAGGAAGTTGAATAATTTCTGGTAGGCTGAAGTTCAGGACCAAGGAGCCATCTTTTTGGTGAGATTGAGAAGAGGGTAGGTGATGGATAAGTAATTGGGGATAAATTGTCTATAGAAGTTAGCAAAATCCAGAAAGAAATAGACATTCTTGACTTTTTAAGAAACAGGTCACTTAGCAATACTATCAAGTTTAATAGGGATTATGGCAAGTTCACTGGAGCAAACCACCATACTGAGATATTTGACCTCAGATAAGGTGAAAGTGCATTTTTTTAATTCAAAATGAAGATAAAGATTTACCATGCATTGAACATGTGGAAGGTTTGGATTCTATAAGTGTTGGTGTTAGGAAAGGAAATAAAAAGGTCATTTACATAGATAATGAGCCATTCTTCTGTGATTATATTATGGAAGAAGTTATTCATGAAATGCTGGAAGGTAGCTGGCAAGTTATTTAATCTAAAAAATATTACTGTTGATTTAAAGAGATCTTTATGAGTAATGAAGGCCACTTTTCATTAATGTCTGTTCTTAATATGGATGTTGTTGTACTCCAATTAAATGTCAAACTTGGTGAAGACCTTGGCTTCATGTAGTTTGTTAATAAGGTTGGAGATAAGGAAAAGGGGGTAGATATCCCAGATGGTATGTTCATTGAAGTATCTGTAGTCCTGGAAAGAGTGGAGTTTGCCATTCTTTTTCTTGATAAAGAAGAAGAAGACCTGAGGGGAATTTGAAGGGTGAATATTTCCAGCATAAAGGTTCTCTTCAATGAAGTCCTTTATGGCTTGGTATTTAGAGGAAGGCAAGGGATAGACCTTGCCAATTTTCAGAATGAAGGTTTTCTTGAGGCTAATCTTGTGATCATAGAAACTGGAGGGTGGGAGTTTATTGAGAGTATTTGGGGTATCTGAGAAAACTGCAGCAAATTGCTAGTACTTAGAGAATAGAGTAATCTTAGATTTGACCTTTTCAGCCTTAATGGCAAGTTCTATGGAGATAGTGAGTTTTGCTATTAAAGCAGAGGAAAGAAACATGGAGCAGGAGTTAATAACATGGGAGAAGTGCCATTTATAGAGGTTATCATCAATGGATTGGTTCAGTAACTTGCTATTAAGGTAATGGACAATATGTTTATTATTAGGGAGAATAACTTCCCTGACCATGTGTTGTCAAAAGAAAGATTGGGTGGCTTTGAAGCAGTAAAGCTTCTTTAAGTAGTTAGAGGTGAAGAGAATGATGAGCAAGTTTGCCATCCAATTGATACTAGGGTTTATGGCTTGAAGCCATAGGAGTTTAAGGATCAAAGTTTTCCTACCATATGCCATAACATGGCAGGATACAGAGTGGGTTATTTCTTTGAGTTAAAGAAGTATGGTACATGTATGGGTGATATGACCCTTCTTGTTTAGGGAGAAGTCAACATTTTGCATGTTAAGAGGAGTAAAGAGTCAGGTAGTAGAGAACTTGTGGTGAAAGATAAACTTCTAGTTAATGCAGTTGATTTTTGCCCTACTATTGATAAGAATGGAGGCATTTATGACTAGTCTTGGGCATGAAAAGGAGCACCTTGCATAGAGAAGATACTCTGCTTTAAAAATCCAACCTAACTCTTCCCACTTTAGGTTCTTTATTACTAACCTCTTCAATCTTCATTATCTCTTCTTTGGCAGTAATCTTCTTAATGGATTCTTTGGATTGGGGATTGAGCTGGTGATGTTATGGATTTTGCTATAATTCCATTTTCACTTTTCTTTATTTTTACCCACTTTATACTTTTTACTTTGACTCTTCACATGTCACATTATGTGACTGTGGTAAACCTTATCATTTCACTCTTTCACATCTTCACATATTAGAAATCTAGACTAGCATAGACCATAACATTATTGCCTGGCAGTTATTATATAATATTACTAAGATACTTACTTTTTTAATGCCATTGGTTGGCTTAATGTAGCATAGTTTAGGGCAGACCACAGATACCTGATCTATGCACACTTTTGTATCATATATAAAGGGCTGGCACAAGCTGGAATTCCCCAGTCTTGAATACTTGAGCTCTAGGGCTTTATATAAGGTACTTGACTCTTTTCTTATTCCTTTTGACTAGTTCTCAGTGGATCTAGTCCAAACCACTGCTTTTAGTTGTGCTTATCAGTTTAGCATTGAGACATGAGAATAGGATGGCCAGTAGCCATTTCAGATCTAGATCAACAGCAAGAGAAAATTACCTTAAGGAGTATTGAAAACTGGAGAGACAAAAGAATGATAGTCTAGAGAAGGCACTAGAAAACAAGATAAACAATTAAACAAGTGCTCTAGACTGGAAAACCAGTCTATGCCCTTGTCTCTTTATATATTGCTACAAAATGTGCATGAATCAGGCCATAAAAAGTACATGAGATAGCTGGTGTATAGAAAACAATGCTAAATAAGAAAATAGGGCAAAGGGAAACTAAATAGGAACCAATGGCAAATAAGGAGTAATTAGTAAAAGAAAGCAAGCCAAAGGTAAGGTATAACATTAGAGGGCTAGATTATAACATTAGAGAAAGTCTAGGCTATAATAAGATAAAAGGCTATGCTACATGAGATACAAAGGCTAGACCAGGATAGATCTAATCTTATGGCATGATAAGATATAAGATGAGATAAGATCAAAGAAAGTGGTCAAAGATAGTAAATAGTAAAGAGAACTTAGCTTAAAGTAAGAATAAAAAATAGCCCCTAGCTAAGTAGTGCCAGTGTATAATAGGTGGCAAAGGTGGGAGGGCAATTGTTGAAGCAGGTGGTGGCATTGTGTCCTGGTTTCCTGCAATGAAGGCAGAAACTAAGCTTGAAGCATTATTTTCATTCCTGGGGAGTAAGCTTGATTAGTCAAATTGAGTCAATGTTTATGGTATTTGGATCTTTTTTAGCCTAAGATATAATGGAGAGGGTGCTAGAGTTCCAGGTATGGGCCTTGGGGTTTTTGAAATGGAGCTTAGTGAGCTTGAAATGGTTGGAGGTGCCTTGAAAGTGGATGTCTTTGTTGTATCAATTGTTATAATGCACATTTTCCCTTTTATTTCAATTTTTACTCTGTTGTATTTTCTGCTGACTCTTCACATATTCACATCATGTGACCCTGTCACCCCTTCACTGTGTCACCATGTCATATCTTCACTATTTCACATTTCATACCTTCACCACTTCACACTTCACTAGATCTATGCTAATCTAGCCTATAATCTCATATTACCTGTTTTCCTCATGTATTTCTAGACTTTCCCTTTCTTTCTGCCATTGGATAGCTTACTGTACACAACTGTAGGTCAGGGTACTCTCTCTTGATCTGTGCTCAAGATGCAATAGTATAAAAGGGGTCCAAGTCCAAGCTGGAGTCTCCAGTCTTCTACACTTGAACCTCTGAGGTTTTTACATGTCCTTTGACTCAGTATCCTTCTTGCCTAGTTCTCCTAGCCTCTAGTTCAAAGGCTAGGCTTCAGCAGGACCCCTAGCAGTAATAGGAGCACACACCAAGGCTATAGGTATAGTTGCTCAAAGTCTTGCAGTGTAACACCAATCCTCTATGGTGCTGGGGATTTTGTTGAGATTTTAAATTTGATAAAATAGCCAGAGGGAAACTCTGGCTTTGTAGTAGGTGATAAGAAAATTGTTGTCCTTGATATTAGTGAGAACTGCATAGTTCTGGAACTCTGCAGTATACTTGATAAGGGAGAGAGTCCACTTGTTTTTCTTGTTCTGGTGCATTTGCATATTAGTGAGCCAGTGGATAGTGGAGATAATGGTGTCTTGTTTTTTGAATGAGGAGTTGAATGCCTTAACAAATGTGCTGAAGGTCCCCATAATAACCACTGTACCTGTGATGCTTTTCTTTTGATAAGTGATTGCCCAAGAAAGGGCAGGGCCTTTAGTTATGTAAAAGAGGATAAATGCAATATTATTCTTATTGTTACGCTCCAAGCTAACACGACGGTCAGCACATGACCGTGAGAGCTTCATAGCATGTGATGCACTGGTCACCTGATCAGTTGCATGTGATCGTGCGAACGAGTTGCCTATCAGAGCATAACCCTAGGCTATGGTCAAGTCCTTATTCAGAGATATTCAGAGTATTCCCCGGCACAAGGTATCAGTCACGTGATGTGGCAGATCTCTAGATTGAGATCCAGATCTTACCCGATGACATCAGATCTTGACGATCTAGATTAGGATCGATCTGTGGCAGAGATCGCGATGCGATCTCCTCGGCCATGCTCTATTCATATGATCGGTATCTGTGCTTCCCTTCCATTCCCCCACATCCTCATGGTGTGGTCTTCTCTTCTGATCCATCCCTTATCCGCGAGGCCACTGCCTCACTCCTTTCATATCCGCCCCATGCAGTCTCCTCCCCTATTTAATAGGCATTAGTCAGGAGCCCTATACGCTATTGGTTTACCTAGATAGCTTACTTTAGGGTAGACCCTCTGTAGCTGGTCTGTGCACCAGTGCTGACAATATAAATAGCAGAGGGTGCAAGCTGGAGTCTCTCCAGTCTTGCTCTCTTGTGCCTTCTCGTGCTTTACCTGGTTGACCAGCGATCTCAAGCCTGAACCCCGGACTAGGGTTCCCCTTGCAGCCCTCACTCGGTCCTATAACCCTATAGATATCGCCTTAGGCCTGAGCCTTGTACTCACAAGGATTGCCTAGTTGCGGCCACTAGTACAAAAGCCGTATAAACAGAAACCGATACCGAAGAGCGCACACTAAGGAGACACCGTAACCGAACCGGGTCATTGCGACCATAACACTTATCTGAGTTATAGATTACAGCATTAACAAAGAGATAAAACTGAATGGAATCCAGCCAAGCTCCTACTTTGGAGTGGTCACCATTAAAGTGCTTAAGGATATCAAGATGACACTCAGTAGATTTGGTGGGGAGTAGAGTATTGAATATGGTAAGGGCAGAAGAAGTTGTGAGGAGAAGATGGAAAAAAGGTTATTTTCTGGTGGGGGTAGAAGAAAAGGATGTGGGTATTATGGCTCAAGCCTAACATGATGGTCTCACGTGACCGTGGGAACTGTGGAGCATGAGATGCGCTGGTTATGTGATCAGTTGCACATGATCATGCAAATAAGTTGCCTAATAAGGCAAACCCTAGGCTAAGATCTAAGTCCTTTCCCTTTATTCAGAGTATTCCTTTAAGCACACTCCAGTCATGAGTTGTGGCAGATCTCTAGATGAGATCTAGATCTATCCGATGATATCTGATTTTATAATCTAGATTAGGATCTGATCTGTGGCAGAGATCCAGATGGGATCTTCTCGGCCACCAGGCAGCCATGCCTTCTCAGGGACTAGTGCTTCTCTTCCATTTCTATTCCTTGATCCATGAG
Source organism: Pulveroboletus aff. viridisquamosus (assembly GCA_038088935.1). Taxonomy (NCBI): domain Eukaryota; kingdom Fungi; phylum Basidiomycota; class Agaricomycetes; order Boletales; family Boletaceae; genus Pulveroboletus; species Pulveroboletus aff. viridisquamosus. The sequence continues at coordinate 28,118 of JBBPJW010000492.1, forward strand.
GCCACTGCCTCACTCCTCATTGCCACCCCATGCTTTACTCCTATATCTATTTAGAGGCAGGAGCTACTTATGCTATTGGTGACCACAGATAGCATACTTTAGAGTAGACCCTTTGTACATGGTCTGTGTGCATTCCTGCACAATATATAAGGCAGGGGGTGCAAGCTGGATATTCCCCAGTCTTGCTCTCTTGACCTCTAGGCTAGAGTCCACAGTAGTGATCTGGAACTTGATCCAAGAAGGATCCCTCCTTAGCTCTCACCCACTGTCTGGCCAACTAGGTTTATACAAGAGTTC
>JBBPJW010000493.1:0-28315 GCA_038088935.1 Pulveroboletus aff. viridisquamosus
GGAGATCCAATCTGGATCTCTGCCACAGATCAGATCCTAATCTAGATCATAAGATCAGATGTCATCAGAAGATCTGGATCTCATCTGAGATCTGCCACATCATGTGACCAATACCTTTGTGCAAGGGAATACTCTGAATAAAGGACTTAGCCTTAGCCTAGGTTTTGCCTTATTAGGCAACTCGTTCACACGATCACGTGCAACTGATCACATGACCAGCGCATCACATGCTCTACAGTTCCCACGGTCATGGAGACCATCATGTTAGGCTGAAGCCATAACAAGTACAGTAAGTAACAAAACTATTGCAATGTCTAATCTCAATCTGATGTTATGCATATCAAGATTAATATCCCACAAGTTCACAAAGAAAGAACAAAAGAGGAGCAATGAGTTAACACTGTATAATACAAGTGCTCAAAGCTAAGGGCTTTGAGATGCTAATGCTACAGTTTATATAGATTCCAGTATTGCATATAGATCAAGTTTCTGATGGGAGAATTCCCATATATATAGCACAGGGATCAAAAAGAAGAGAAGCCACCTTAAGAACCATCAAGGATCCAGCTTCTGAAAATAAAATAAAAGAGAAGCAATGGAGATTAAACTAAGTCTACAGAGTCCAAAGGCATGAGGCTAACCCTAAGCCCTGAGTCAGATGACTCATCATATGCCCTGATAAGATAAAAGATTAGATAATGATGTGATGAAGATAAGATAAGGTCACATGATCAAGAAAATGAAAAAAACATCATAATACTACCCCTTTTTAGCTCTCAGATTTCAGATAAGAAAAATACAAAGAAGTTTCCAACATAAAAGTTTCATATGAATGAAAGAGTCAAGTGAATGAAGGGGAGTCAGTGGAGAAGAAATAACAAGGAGCTAAGGGATTTAGCTTGTGGTACTTAGCAATAAGCTCCAGAGAATTAGCAATATTAGAGGGAGATTGCCAAGTATGATTCTTAGGAGCATATTCTTTCCAATAAACTAAATATTCCAATTTTTCATAATAAAGACAGGAATCCACAATTGTGTCCACTTCATATTCCATGTGTTATGATCAGGCCTGTTATTTTTCTTTCTTTTATCTTAGCTTTAGACTTTGCATATCTTTGATGCTTTCTTGTTAAATTCTGGAACATTTAGACTTCTTTTGTTCCAAAACTTCTCCTTAGTCAGTGGATATTACTTACTATTTGCTTCCATTGCATTCCATCTGTTTTCACATGGATTATTTAGTTATCTTAGTTATCTCTGTTGACTTATTCAACTGAGTCTGAACCTTGTCCATAGTAATATAAGTAGAGTACTTCATCCTTCATGTTCTTTATGCTACTTCTACCTTGTTTCACCTTACTCTGCCTATTCTACCTTGTTTCTTTTAAAAACATCATTAGAATCATTAGCCCACTTGCAACAATTATTGGCAAGCATCCCTTTATTCTCAACTAGTCCTAGCATTTTAGTATTGTCTCCAACCCTCACTGTGGAATCCTGGTGCTGTCCCATATTTGCACCATTACTCCAGTCCTTAGGCTGACCTGTATTAAGCCTTCCCCTTTGCTATACACTGGCACTACTTAGCTAGGGGCTATTTTTTATTCTTACTCTAAGCTAAGTTCTCTTTACTATTTACTATCTTTGACCACTTTCTTTGGTCTTATCTCATCTTATCTTATCTCATCTTATATCTTATCATGCCATGAGGTTGGATCTAGCCTGATCTAGCCTTTGTACCTCATATAGCATAGCCTTTTATCTTATTGTAGCCTAGACTTTCTCTAATGTCATGGCCTAGCCCTCTGATGTCATACCTTACCTTTGCCTTGCTTTCTTTTACTAATTACTCTCTATTTGCCATTGATTCCTATTTAGTTTCCCTTTGCCCTATTTCCTTATTTAGCATTGTTCTCTGTACACCAGCTATCTTATGTATTTCTCATGGCCTGGTTCATGCACACTTTGTAGCAATATATAAAGGGGCAAAAACATAGACTGGTTTTCCAGTCTAGAGCACTTGTTTACTTGTTTACCTTGTTTCCTAGTGCCTCCTCTAGGCTGCCATTCTTTTGTCCCCTAGTATTGGGTACCCCCCAAGGTGGTTTTCTCTTGCTGTTGGTCTAGATCCATAACAGATCTAACAGATCTAGATTAGAATCAATCTGTGGCAGAGATCTAGATGGTAATCTCCTTGGCCTTATGGCTGCCTGGCCTCATTCATATCCACCTTACAAGTACACTTTCTTTCCATTCTTTCATATCCTCATGGTTGTGGTATCTCTTCTACACATCTGATCTGTAAGGCCATTTCCTTACTCATTCCTCTCCACTCTATGCTTCTTATTTATCAGCTAGAGGCCTTACTGCTATTGGTGACCATAGGTAGTAGATTAGTCATCCTGTATATGAGGCTGTGTCCCTGGTGAATATATATACAGGGTGGTGCAGACTTGGGTTTCCCCAGTCTAATTCTCTTTGTTGCTTTGTTGCCTTATATGGGGGGTTCCACTCAAATCCTTTCCTTTGCCTAGTTAGAAGCTCTAGTCTCAAAAGCTCATCTTGTCATTGTTGTGGGCCTTCACCACTTACTGGTTCTGTTGAGTTTCAAGGCACTCAGTTGGGTACATAACAGTGAGCTCACACTCATTACTGTTAGAAAGATATGCAAGTCTGTAGGTTTAGGCAATTAGCCTCCAGTCAATGGTATTGGACTGGAGGGAGCAGGAAGGAGCCATTCTGTCAATGTAATGATGGCCAAAAAAGGAAATTTGTAGTAACCGAATGTAAGTGTGTCCATACGGGCCTGCTGTCGGCCTGGTCTCCGACAATTACTTACCACGGACATTATATATGTTGGAGACCAGGCGAATGGCATACATAGACGTGCCCACTTTTACCTACAGTCACTTTATTTCCTTTTCCGGACTACCGCTACATTGATGCTCCTTCCCATTGCCCTCCAGTCCATTACTATTGACTGGAGGTGAGCTCACATTCATTACTTACAGTAGATATAACATAATCACAACATGTACAGGCTAACTGCCTGAACCTATAGTCCAGCGTACCCTTCCAACAATATACTCATTACAAGTACAGGCTGACAGCCTGAATCTATAGTCCGTGTGCCTCTCGATAGTCTAGATGATGATTCGTGCTCTAGTGCCCTCGGTCTGCTGCCTCTTTGTGCAACAACCAAGTGCCGTTATCTCTTGGTAGCCATCGTCCGAGTCTGTAGAACGGGTCCGTCCATGCTAAAAGTGAACCTGAAACACCATACACGCCACAAGGCATATATCTGCGCTAGGTACCCATGTGTATGTAGACGATGCGCTGGTCAATCGGCATATTCCCCGAATTAAGACGCTTCATCGTCGCGTGCAGCGCCAGGGCTGCTTGTGTATGGTCCAGACCACCAGACTCGCCCACCATACAATCGTAAAACGTCGACGTGACTGTGTTCGCATGCCGATCGTCCACAGCCCACATTGTCCCAATGACGGAACGGAATCCGACAAACTGCATCGCTGCGGCGAGATGGATGACCTCGTCTGGACTCTCCTCATCACCGACCGTCGTGTGACATGCAGACAGATATGCAAACTTGGCATCCTGCAGGTCATATCGCATAATGTTCTCGACCCTCAGCAATCCGTCATTTAGTGCAAACCCGGACTCGAATGGATGCTGGCGATTGGGAATCCCGTGGCAAGCGAGGTGAACAAAGCCATGCGTGTTGAATGCTTCGCCGACCTTGGTGATCTTTGCGTCCTGTCCTTCAATGCGGGTCACTGTCGCAATAGACCCGACACACTGTGAGATGCTAGAGAGCTCAGCCTCCACCGAGGGGAGCGCATTTTGTCCAGAAGCCAGTGCCTGCCCTACGAGTAAAAGACGATGCTGTTCTGGGGATGGCACCAATGGCGACTTCTGCCGGGCACGAATGAGGGCCATCAAGGTTGGGGTATAAGAAGAAATATAAAGATCGGAAAGTTTTGGTTGGCCTTTCCTATACGAGCCAGCTGCGTGCAATGGAAGAAGAGAGAATTCGGCAGTTGGGCACCACCAGATGCGAGATCGACAGGGACAAAACTGTTGGAGGATAGTCACAATTGGGGAAACAACTATATCCCAGAGCCGTCGTAGCAGTATTAAAATATCCCTCGTCACCTCTGTGAACTTGGCGCGTAATATTACAGAACGGAATTCCAAAGATAGTGCAGAGACTTCGGCTTTCGTAATGGGGAGAGGAATGTGGACAGGATCTTTGTCGGACAAAAGCACCAATGCATCGCAACTGTACTGGCTGGCATTGACAACGATGACGGGTCCTTCAGCAGCCGTAACCTGAAGGTCTGGAAAGAGTGGGGGCTGAAGAAAACGGGACAGGCCCGGCAGCTCTCGAATATCAGCAATTATCTGCTGCAACTGCAGGTTCAGATGCCATGCCCGATCGTGCTGGGAGTCAGCATCCGGAGGTGCATCGAAAATGCCACGAAGGCGCATGGACATCTCGGAAAAATTTTCAGCCAGTTTCTTGCCAGTATCACCAGATGCGACAACATCGTCCAGCGGAGAGCGAAGGCAGGATAACTGGCCCCAGAAAACACCACGGCCCTGTTCAAGGAGCTCCACTGCACCGATGAAATTGCTATTGCGAACACAAGCGGAAAATGCATTGACCGCCAGGGATCTCGTGAGCTGTTTGAGGAGGGTAAGATTTTGGGGAAGAGATGGCAGAGTGGCAAGATGCTCAACACTGAGGCGAAGAAGTGTTTTATAAGCCATAACCATGGTGCCGTGATTGTATTCTTCAGCTCCTCGAATCCATTCTTTTATGTACTCGAGATCAGCAAAGGATACGGTGTGAGAAATAGTAGTGAATTGGGAGTATAGATTGAACGCCTCTTGGAAGTCACTGACATCATGTGTAGCCGAGCGCTTAAATCGAGTGAGAAGGTACCGGGCAAGATTGGCCAAGGACCGAGCTCGATGAGGATGTGCCTGGGGGCGAAGTTCTAACGCACTGTATTCAAGAGCAACTGTCTCATCGAGATCGGACAGCGTTCCAAGCAGCCGATAACGAGCATGAAGGTAAGTTGCTATGCTGCTTAGTGATATAGCTCGATGAGGATGCCCCTGTGGGCGCAGATCCAGTGCACTGCGTTGGAGGGAAAGTGCTTCATCAAGATCAGAGTGTCCCCCAAGCCGCTGAAAACGGGCATGGAGGTAAGCCGCGATGCTGCTCAGTGAAACAGCTCGAAGAGGATGCCCCTGGGGCCGAAGTTCCAACGCAATACGCTGGAGGGCAAGTGCCTCATCGAGATCAGAGAGGTTCCCAAGCTGCTGAAAGCGGGAATGGAGGTAAGTTGCGATGCTACTCAGTGAGAGTGCTCGATCAGGATGGCCCTTGGGACGAAGATCCAGCGCACTGCGTTGGAGGACAAGAGCTTCGTCGAGATCAGAGAGTCTTCCAAGCTGTTGAAAGCGGGTATAGAGGTAGTTTGCGATACTACTCAGTGAAATAGCTCGGCGAGGATGACCCTGAGGGCGAAGTTCCAATGCACCACGTTCGAGAGTGAGTGCCTCATCAAGGTCAGAGAGCCTGCCAAGCTGCCGAAAACGGGTATAGAGACAAGTCGCAATACTGCCCAGTGAAACAGCGCGATGGGGATGGCCTCGGGGGCGAAGATCTAATGCACTGCGTTGTAGGGCAAGTGCCTCGTCGAGATCGGGAAGCCTGCCGAGCTGCTGAAAACGGGCATGAAGGCAAGTTGCAATTCTGCTCAGTGAAACAGCTCGGCCAGTGAAACGACCCTGGGGACAAAGTCTCAGTGCACTGCGTTGGAGGGCAAGTGCCTCATCAAGATCAGAGAGCTCCCCGAGCTGCCGAAAGCGGGCATAGAGGTAGGTCGCAATGCTGCCCAGTGAAAGAGCTCTATCAGGATGCCCTTGAGGGCAAAGTTCCAATGCACTGCGTTCGAGAGTAAGTGCTTCGTTGATGTCCATCATCCCTCCCCCCTGCATGAACCGGTGGTAGAGTGATGTAGCAAGATTGTGTAGCGATCTGGTTCGTTTGGGATGCCCTTGGGGACAGAGGCGTAATTCATTGAGGTGGCGAATGATTTGCTTGTCGAACTCAGACATTGGTGCAAGATATGTGGTAAATAGTGGATCAGGTCGTATCTTGTGCAGATGTCAGGTAACTCAATCTGGCTGATGCATTACATTGAAGACACACCTTTCGTGGAGCTTTTTCTGTAGCCGACAGTGGTTGTCGGGGGCTCGGGTGTATGGTAAGCGCTGCATGTGGATGCCATGAGGCAACCGAAGAAGAATAAGTACCAATGGGGAACGGCATCAAGCAGAGTCTCCAAACTTGGGGAGTGTGACCATAATAATCACATTGTCGGTAGCAGTCTGGTAAAGTAATTTAGTAGAGTCCTTTTCAGCTTTCAGCAGTCTTCCAAAACCTCGACGCACCAGCAAAGAGGGACGTTCAAAGTAGAAAGCGGGGGCCATTTCGGAGCCGTTTTGACGACCATTTTGGAAATGGATTTGGCAATTCCCAAAAACCATTTTTGAGACTGAGTAAAGGGCACAAGACCCAACCCATCTGACTGCCAATAGCCAAGGTTAGAATGAAATGAGTTTCCAAGGTCACTGTAGATTCACTCTATCCATTATCTATTATGTGCCATCATTTGACCATTTCTTATCTTTTTCCTGTCTTATTTCATTACCATCTCACAGCACATGTTATTGAAACATACTGTGCCTGTCTGTTTGGATGCAACTGTTACGCGTAGCACAGTGCCAGTTGCATTGCTAATGGTGACGCATCACAATGGTCTGGTTGCTCACATAGAAACTGTAACATGTCCATGAAATACAACTTCTAGTTGACCATCAAAATTGATGGATGCCCGAATATCCTCTTTCTCACTGGCCGCCATCAGTCCATCTTCGACTCCTTTCTTGCTTGCATCCACACAGTGGGGACTGATGTCCACTCCAGAGATGTCAGTAGCATCTAAGCCAAAGATATCATGTATAACTGCACTAGAACAACCATCATCATCATCACCTACCTCGGCACTGATTTGATCTTGTAAATTGAGTTCTTCAAGTCTGCAGATAGTTCCTATGTGATTTTCAATCTCAGAGCGGAGATTTGGGTGGCAGCACAAGTACTCGTCACGTGTTGCCTGTGCCTTCTTGCTCGTGAGGCGTTGGGCAGAGAGATTCCAATCCCCTGCCGCACACTGTCTCCGAGACCGGTAGAATTAGTAACCAGGTAGTTGAGAGCAATAAAAGAGCACCATTAACTCACCTTTTGTACAAGCTCACGGCCAAAGGGACTAGTCAAACATCATATACTTTGACAATACCATCGACCGAGGCTTCTCATAGAACTGAGTGTGATGTCATGAACCTGACTTGACCAGGTGAGACCTTCACTGATCTGTGTTTGATGAGAGTCGACAAGGAATTATTTTCTCAATGTGCACTTGATCGTTGGTCACACCAGTGGGCCGGTTGCTGTTCTCTCGGGTGTCACAGTGAATCACAGGGGTTGCTCAGCTGGCACCCGCCCTCCCTGGTTGCATCCATACGGAAAGGTACAGTATCCACCATCCTTACAACCATTTAAACACTTGACATTTACCCACCACCCTCACACACAGTATAAAAAACCCGAGTGATCACGAACAACCACCTCCATCCATCATTATGCAGCCGAGGTAAGCAGATGTCCTTGTTACCTTGTTGTACTCATGGCGTATTAAGTCCGCCTGTTGTCACTTGCGCAGCTCGGTGTGTTCTTGAAGACCTGTGCAAAGTCGCTGGAAAAAAAAAAAAGGAGACTCGGGAGGATGAACAGTGTCGAGCAGCAAGCGTCCACGACGACGTCCAAAAACAAGAGACGTGGCAGGCAGAGCAACGATAGACGAGACGGTGAGTGGGACCTGACAAAGAAAAAAAAGACCGGCAGTCAGAATGAAAAACGGACGATGCATCAAGGGTGGCTGAATTTCAAGAGAGAGAGGAAAGGGAGACCCTGCAAGGCCGCATAGTAGGGATCACTGGGAGAGGTGGCCTATGGAGTGAGGGTCTCATTAACGGGCTTTCATTGTAGGTGGTAAGTGGCGAGCACGATCGGCATCAAACGCCACATGAAAAAAGGTCCAAGGTAACCCATAAACCACCTCAGGGTCTAATACAGCCGGGAGACACCACCACCTCATTGTCGCCTGCCCACCCTTTGTCGCTCGCATGCGGCCAAACATCCCAAAGGATGTTTTTTTTTTTCATAGTCGATCCGTCTGGGTAGTTTACAAAGCGAACAAGCTCAGCCTCGATGCCACCCGCCAATGGGACCAGAAAAAGATCCCGCCCATCACACCCGACCGAGCGCCATAAAACGGATAATTTTCGCAAACAATGTCCAGATCTACCGTCATTAACTAGAAAGAAAGAAAAATCAAGCGTACGATAGCGATATAGGATGATGACGAAACAACACATCCGAAAGATCCTCTCCGAGTCATGGGACAAGATAATAGGAACCAGAGGGAAAAAGCAGAGAAGGGGAGCAAAGGAACACGAAAAAAAAAAAAAAAAAAAAGAGTGACCACCGGTACCCGACGCTTACGTCGCGAGCTGCACTTCCGGCGCTTGGAACGCCGGCGCAGCTCCCGCCCCAGGGCCTCCATAGTACCCAGAATAACCGGTGCCCGGAACAATGCCACCGCCGTTCCCCCGTCCGTCACCCATGAGCGGTGCGTCTGGCCACGAGAACCTGCATTTCACGGTCAGAACTTAGTCTTCCCATCGCGAGAAAGAAGAGACAAGAACGCACCCAGGCATCATCATGTTTCCCCACCACACCTCGTTCAACGCATGCATCGTCGCCAACATGCTAGAATCAGCTAGCATGTCTGCCATGCCCACGTCATTGCTCTCACACGGGCCGGGGTTGCTCCTCGATCCGGGCGATACGCCACTTCCACTTCCGAGCACCCCATCGTCATGGCTGTACGACGAGGCCATGGACACGGACATGGTCATATCGGACTGAAGCTGGTGCACCAAGCCAAGCTTCACCTGCATCGCACCGCTATCCTGGCGCGGCTCATCCGGTTGCATCTGCATTCCCGCCTCCGCCGCATGCCTGCCGCCGCCGCCCGAAGAAGGGTCAGACGACCCTCCATACCCGTGCGTCTGCGACGGAGCCACCACCTGACTCGCCGCCGGACGCGGCTGCATTCGGCCAGCGATCGAGCTCCCGCCTCTGCGATGCTTTGTCAGCAGACCCGCAAGGAACCGCGCGTATAGACGGGGCGTGTGCCGCTCGTCGATCGCCACCTCCTGCAGTGTCGTGATCAGCCTACCGATCAAGTCGAATATCTCGTCTTCCATTTCTCGCGTGAGAATATGGACGAAATCGGGTCGAAGGAGCTGTTTTGGAGGAATTCAGACGGTGATGAGCACACGAGTCGAGGAGAAACGTTACCTTGAGCAAAAAGGCAGAAGCAAACGAGGCAAAGATAAAGTGGCCTGATCCATGGGGATCTGATAAGCACGGATGCGAGTCAAAGACGATCAAGAACCTTACCGTCCGGAGACGAACTCATGAGACCACTCGGCGCGAGTACATTGATCATGTGCTTGATGACCGCCGTTGCAGCTTCAAAACACTTGGTAAGGAACACGTTGTCACTCGCTTCAATGCCCCGCTGGAAAGCATGCTGAAACCCGAAAGAGTACATGACGAGCCGCGAGTAATTGACGAGGCTGATATCGCACTCAACAAAAGAACCAGAACACGAACATCGCGCAGAGTGACTCACAACGGGAGCAATGTACAACGGAACCGACAGCCTGCATCTATAATAATCTCCATGGCTCAGCAGTCAAACGCCAAGCAAAAAAAGAATGGCAAACCATTGGGGTCCGACTCGGATTTGAAGCGCAACGTCCACTCCTCGAAATATGCCGTCAGCTGCGCATCATGCTGGAGTGTCACCGCGAGGAAATTCAACGACTAGTTTTCCCATGGTAGGACGACATCAGCACGGGAATAACCCTCAAAATTCTAAAAGCACGAGTCACCTTGTTCAGTCCAGTCGGCGAATTCGGATCGGAAAATATCTCTTCATGAAAACGACCGACGATCCGTAACAATCGAGAGTACGCGCAGAGGTGAATGTCATACTGGAGATGTGCTCAGTCAGAGACGACCCGACCATCGACCACTCGGCTTGCCTTATCCCTGTACTGGGATTGTCTGTACCAATCCGCCGAGTTCCTAGTGATGTAATCTTCCTTGATAGTACTCGGTTTACCGAATTGCGTCGCGGTCGATCGGTCCACATTGAAACAAATCATCCAGACCCGCGTCCGATTGAGCATCTCACGTTCCTGTCGCTCTGTCTGGGGCTGTGTCATGGACACTTGATGAAGATTCAAGTCCGTAGCGATCCTGCCAAAAAAAAAAAAGGCGTAGCGTTAAGCAACACGAAAACCGGATCAGAGCTCAATGGTCACCTGACTGCAAGCCCCGTATACAACCAACTCCGGTCTTCTTCCCATCGTCGAGCGGGAACGGCATAAATACTCATGAGGATGTACGCCTGGCAGAGCTCGACAGATTTCCATCCATCGATGAGCGCGTTGGCCGCAGAATGTTTTGCGAAGTGCATCGCAACTGGGTAGATCTCAGATTTTTCGGTATAGTATCGGGACGAGATCGCGCAGACTGTTTCGCGAGTCTCAGACGTTGCTCATCATCGATGAATGAAGAAGACGATGACACGCACTAACTGTGAAAAGAAATGGACAGCGCTGGAATATGGACGTTGCGTTATGCAGCTTCGGGTCTAGTAAGCCGATAAAGGGCTGGATGACCAGAGACATATCAGTTTTGATCTCCCTGACAGGAACATTACGTACATTAATCTGGTTCCAGAAACTGCCTCGCGACATTAGCCTCGTGCTCCCAGAGAAGTAAGAGAAGCATACATGTTGAATAGCTTGTCCACGTCCACCGACGTCACCAGTCCATGCAACAAGATGTCCGGTGGACTGTTTTTTTCGATCAAGTGCTTTCGAATGTTGAGATCATTTGCTGGACCTAATTCGGAATCCCATCAGCCACCATTGTCCGACCAGGACAGTAGCAACAGATAAAAATTACCTGGCATGAAATATTCCTTGTTCGCAACACCCTTGAAAGGGACAGACACGCATCATCAGCAACGAAACCAACAACCAAATAATCTCCGTTGACGACATACCACATTATTATCGTCCTCCTCAGGCTTGATAGCAGCGCCACTCGAACCCATACCACTCCCAGGTCGGACTCCACTCCTTGCCTTTCCCTTTCCCTTCCCCTTTTCATTTTCTTTATCCAAAGAGAGGTTCGCAAGCAACCCAATCGGGACCGTCACGTCCGGCAGCGCACTGCGCGCCTTCTCAGCATCTTCCTCTTCCGTAGTCTCCTCCTCGGCATCCTCCACTGCGTCGTCAGACACGCCTACGACAGGACCGGCAGAGGAGTGGACACCACCACCCGCCCCACTGTTGCCACCAGGAACAGCGGGCGGGACTTCACCGGAACGACGCATCTCGCGGATGATTTCCATCCTCGCCACAGTCGCCTGGTCGGGCTGTTGCGCACTACTCTGGAGACGATCCATCCAATCGATTATACGGACGTTATCCTTATCTGAGGGTGAGATCGCTAACTTGAATTGGTCGATCGAGAGCGGCGTCGCCATGTATGGGTTGTGGAGCTACAGGAGAGACGGGGGTCAGAGCGAGCGCGAAACCATCGACAGCGAGATTGACTTACTTGTTTCAAGAGAGACCCGATGATCTGATCCTTGTGACGAATTTGTGCAAGTAGGTATTCCCGTTTACTAACACGAGGAGGTGGTTGTGAGTAAGTGGAAGACAACGTTTCGGAAGAGACAGTAGAGGAATCGGAATCATCAGAACGGTTTGAGTCGCACGATAGAGAACGCTCCATTGCTAGCGACATTGAATAGCAAAAAAAAAAAAAAGTCCAAGAGGGACGTCGAGCAGTTAACAAAAAAAAGCTTGGAAGAGCGGCAGGAAGAAAGGTGCGGAGCAGACGATGGGGAACAAGGTACAGCAGGCGTGCTCAAGTGGTTTGACTGCAGCACGAATACCAGCGAACCCTCGCTGATATAGCCTCTGTCCATGCAGTGCTTCTGCCGATGAGAAAGGACGCAAGAAAGAAAAGGAACAATCCACGCGTCGATGCCGCCAAACGATCCTGCAGACTGCCATCATGCTCACAGCGGGTTCGACAAACGAGCAGGTAACCGGTCATGGACTATGTCAATCTCCGATACCCAAAAATGGTAATATCACGGCAATGCAGTGCTCGGGGACAGTGAGGGAACAAAAAGAATGCATCGCAATGGACTTACTTTGGAGTAGTCCTGGGCTTCTTGGCCTCGACGATGCAGGGATGGCCTGAAGTGGTACAACGCTTACACGCGTTTGCACCCTCTGGAAAGTCGCACTTCATCTGTCATCGTGGACCGGAGATGGATCAGCAGCAAAACCACAGTTAACCACAGGAACCCGAAGTGGCGTGGGTGCCAATCGTGCCCGATCCGCAGAAGTTGAGGGCGGGAACGTCATGATCCAGAGATCAAATTGCCAGGTAATTTGAATCGTCCCGTTTAAGAGGGACAACAAGCCGGGGAACGATGGGGTCCAAGGGAATGATTAGGCACGCGAACAGATAGAAAGATGCAGGGATCCATCCAGAGGACACGCCCACAAAATGCCCACAGTTACCGTATGTTCCGACGACAACGATGGAGTGCAGCGGTGGTAGGCAGGTGGGAAAAATAGCATGGGACAATTTCGACGGGTGCGGCACGTGAAGAAGTGAATTGATCGACGAAAGTGGATTCGATGTTTTAGACACGAGGATCCGGAGGTTGAAGAATCAAAATTGCAGTTACACCGTGCGAGAATCCGCATTGGTTGGAGCGAGGCCACATACATGAGACGTGTCAGAGGCGCAAACATGTGGATCCGGAGACATCGTTTGCCGTAGCACACGAGTGTCCAAACAGACGAGTTAGGCGGAAAGCGATGCAAATAAATTTCGATAAGCGAGCTGTTAAACAGACAGGAGGTAAGGGACAAACCTTGAGCCGTTTGCAGTAAGTACATGCTCCAATCCTGAGTGACCGTGACGTGGGAGTGCGGCGACGGAGACGGAGGAAAATGCACAGCGGGGGAGCATCATCGCCGAACCGAAAACAGAACAGGTGCCCCCAAGATCAGAAGGGACGCCGAGGTCATCGTGCATACCCGGCAAGGTTGCGATGCAAGATGCGGTCATTCAGAGCAGGGCATCCGTAATGTCAGAAGCACGGAGCAATCGGAGTCGGGATCGCATTGGTCGACGTGCACGAGTAGTCCGAGTTGTGACGTCGTTGGTCGGGCACGAATAACCGGCGGGCAGTGCCGGCGACCAGGGTCCGGTACCCGGGTACAGGACATAACCGGGCAACCAACCGCACCAGACAAATCGCGGTGCGCGCAGAGACACAGATTGGATGCGGTGAATTGAATACGCAAAGCAATGGATGCACGTCTCACCGGAAAATGACAGTGCGAGACAGTCGGAACACGTATGTTTCACGACGATTCATAATGGTGGGCACACCAACCGTTGTGATACCACGGAGACGTTGAAGGGAAAGGGTGAACATGAAGGGGTGAAAAACAAAAAGGAAGGACTCTTGTCAGCATCATTTCACACTTCCCACAAGGTGAAGGAAAAACGACAGCAAGATAAGAGGGAGACGCACTTCCTTGCACCAGGTCCTGGAGCGACGTGAGCTGTCCCTCCAGCTCCTCTGGACCCGCCTGTCCCTGCACCTCCGCTTGCACTACCACCCCAGTCAGGGATCCACTCAATAGCTTCGTCGTCGTCGCTCTCATCGTCGCTCTCTACCAAATTAATCTGAGAAGCTCCGGTCCCGATCCCTGTATACGTAGCCTGCCGCTGACGCTTCGGCGCACGGGATCGCTTAGTGGAAGTTCGCACAGGTGCTGCCACTTGGTTAATAGGTCCAATTGTTCGCGCCTGTCCTTGGGGTTCAACGGCTGTTGGTGGCTGTACCTGAAATTGTGAGCGACCTTGAGGGTTGGTGAATCCGGGAGCCGGAGTCCCATGTAAAGCAGAGACGGCCTCGTATCGATATTGCCCGCGTGAGGGGACGCGCATGTGTGCGAGCGACTGCGCTGATGGCCGGGCCAGTTGTTGCGCAGACTCATAGTGAGGACGCGACGGCTGAACCAAGTAATCACTAGATTGTGCCGGATAGCCTAAGCCTGGACCGAAACCCGACGCCGGAAATGCGCCCTCCATAGAGACGCCGGACGGGCCCCCTCGTGGCTGCTGCTGCGGCGACCCAGTTACGGTCGACAGGGAGGTCGAATGCGCGTGGCTGGCACTTCGTTGTCCATGTTCGTATTGATCCGGTCCTTCCCGGCTCCCAGATATCCATTCCTGTCTTTCCTCCTGCACGAGTAAACTGCTCCTTGATTCGTCTTCGACCGCGTATTGAGTTCCATAACCATGTGCCTCTGATGTTCTTATCAACCGAGAGGTGTCCGATAACACTTCCGAAACCAGCGATGACTCCGACCCTGTCATCCCTGAAGATGGTCCACTCGCCCCCCCACTTCTACTGCCTCCATCAAGTGATGACGTCGTATTTGTCCCCGGATGGCTTCCATATGATCCCGCCGGCGATGCCGCGCTGTGTCCACCAGTGCCTGATTGCGCCATACGGCTCGTATTAGCACTTGTCGAAGTAGAAGTGAAAGGGTGAATGGTGTGATCATATGAGGAATATGGGCCATGTTCTGGGGTACAAAGCGGAAGTGCAAGCGGAGATGGCGAACGAGAAGGGGTCGAAGAAGTCAAAATCGTGGATGACAAAGTATGAATTGACGAAGATGAAGGCGAGTTGCATGCACGCGGGAACCCAGACAACGGATGGTGTCGAGTCATTATCCACCGAGATCGCGCACGAATTAAAGCAAAAAAAAAAGAAAAAGAAAAGAAGCCGTCAGGACAAAGAAGAGGAGCGACAAAGAAAGAGAAAAGAATGAAGAGCATAAAAAAGATAGTTTTAAACCCCTCTGGGGAAACCTAACTAGGCTCGGTGCGAACACCAGCCACCGCGCTCGCAGCTAGAAGATCAAAAATGATGGCAGAAGGATACACCACAGAAATCCCCATCTAGTTTGCAGCTTCAAATCCGGGCCAGTCAAAAGCCACCTCCGCCTGAAGACCAGTGCCCCCCGAACACCCCGGATCAAAAGAGCTGAGGCGAGGGACGGAACAATCACATGATTGCGATTTTCCCAGCGTTGGGACATCAAATATAAAACGATGCCCGAACGAGCGCATGGGCCAAGAAAGGGAGCATGGAAGGGATGCCATCCTCGGAATAGGAGGCAGGGATTTGAGCAAGAACAGGAACCGAACACGGTAATAAAAGCATCAAAAATACGAGGCCCGATCATCGGAACCCATGACCCCGCAGAAGATCAGCGTAGCGGGGTAAAATATACCCAAACCCGTCAAAGAATGATATGATTTCGACAGGAAAGGATGGAGAAACGGGTAACTTCTGAGGGACGAGAATCGAGACTTACTAGTATCACTCGGGGGAGTATTTGAGTGTGTTGAGGGAGTAAACCCTGAAAACAGGGAGTTTGGAGATGAGCGAGAGAGAGTTTGTGCTTGAGAAATGGCCCCAGAAGTATGTGGGTAAACATTATGCTATACAAGTGTGAATAAGATAAGTCTGGGAGTATGAAGAACGCGGGGAGTAGAAGAGCAACGAAGATATCACGGTAAACGCTCATGAAGATAAGCACCGGGACTAACCGTAAAAGGCTAGTAGTTCCCAACATGAACAGAAACAGATATTACAGGAAGATGGGGACGCACGAGCGACGATAAGCTGTGACTGGTCCGCACGTCGTGGTACGTTCTCGGGGGTTCGTTTACGTGTCCTACGGTAATCGCTACGTTTGTCTCCGACGCTGTTGAAGCCGGGTAATACTGTTCCTCGGTAAGTGGGTAGGGGTGGTTTTGAGTGGTAGCCAAGTCCGATGGTGAAGAAAAGGACGAATGGACCGGTGCCTGGACATGGGATTCAATAGATGCGGTGTGTATGGCGGAGGTGTTTGGTTGATCTTGAGATGTAGAAAATGTAATCGCATGTGCTGAGGGATGGTTCTGGGTCTGGTGAGAGTGCGAGTGTGATTGTTGTAGGGCAGAAAGGGCGTGGGACGGAGCCAACGAAAGCAACTCTTGCAACCGCCGACTTGCGAGCTGTTGGGGGGGAAGATGGGGCTCCTGAGACCGAGAATGTGTCAGACAAAGCATGTATGCGTCCATGTTGCTCACATTTTCGTGCTGCGCTGTCTGTCCTCGCGAACGGAAACTGGTCTGGATTTGACCAGGGTCATTAAGGCCGAGGCTCCGTTGTCTGCGTGGCATCGGCACAAGTTGGCGGTGCTGAGTGTCTTGATATCGCGACTGGGAAGATGGCTGCTCCCGCCCACCAAGGGCACTGGCGCCAAAGTCGGATGCACTTTGGGACAACGGAAGGAGATTGCGATCGGCTGAGGTGGAGCCCGAGATGCTGCCGGGAAGAGCATGAAAGGTGGAATCGCGGACGGCGAATGGACTGTCGACGGCAGACAGGGATGGGTCAAAGGCGACGTCCCATCTGGTGAGGGGGCGATAGTCGGGAATGGTGGTTGCGGTTGCCGGGTCGTAAAAGGACAAGGCGGAGACGATCATGGGTGAAGGAGAGGACGAAGGAGAGGCGGATGCAGCGGGCAAGGGTCGATTGCTGTCAGGAAGAGAGGTGGCGGAAGGATAGAACGACGTGACTGGAGCGTGGTGGGAATGACCGCCCGAGGAGGGTCGTGGCTGGTGCGGAATGAGGTGGGGCTGCGGGGGGGAAGCGTGAGGGGGAAAGCGGGGGTGGGGCTGGAGGGCGAGAGAGGCCCGATGCGCGCTGGAGAGGGTGGGCTGCGTGGTGCTGGGCGCTGGAAGGAGAGGAATGAGCGGGAGAAGGAGGAAAAGAGGCGATCGGACGAGATCTGTCGAGTTGCGACGGAGGAGATGCGCGCGGGTGGACATACAGAGTGCTTACCTCCGGTGCTGTTTACAGCGGAAGAGAACGGGGCACGTCGTCCGGATGTCCGGCGGCTCTCCATTGCGGACGATGGTCGAGTCTCTGGTGCAGAACGTGTCGGATGCGTATATATGAGACCAGGAAGAGGAGTAGGGCAGGGCAGGGCAAGCGAGGAGCGTCGCGTGGGGAGGAACACAACGAGGCAGGCCCAAGAGGGAAATGAGCAGGCGGCTGGGATTCGCGACGAGAACTCGCCACCAGGCTGCGAATCGCGGTCCGTCGATGGGAAGGCGCAGGCTAGCAGAAGGACTGGTCAGGTAGACCGTCGACAGCAGCGACGCACCACTACCACTACCACCACCACCACCAGACAGACCATTCGACGCCGCTCTCCTCAACTATCCTTTGCCATCCGTCGCCCGACGCTCGTCCTCGTCCCCCCAACGTGGACACCGCCACTGTGCCCACCGCGTTTCGGTTGACCTCCTTTGCCGGCACAGTTCTCCACCCTCGAACATCGCCTCTTGACACCACACCTCGCCTCGGCGCATCGTCCTCGCAGCCGTCTTCCACCGCTATCGACCATCGGATTCGCCGCTGTCGCGCAAGCCTATACGTGGGAATCTCCTGCCCGCGCTCGATACAGGGTCGACCGTGGCGCTTCCCCTCTGGCCTGGCGTCGTCCTCTTGGTGTCCACAGCTGCCGTACCGATTTAGCTGTCCCTTGACCCGGACGCCCTTGGTGTCCGAACAGTGCGCTGGCCTTCTCCCCCTTTCGTCTCCGAGTGGCTCTTCTTTGTCAAGGCAGATGCTAATTGCCCACCTGCTCTCGCGAGTCACAAGCACCGGACCGCAAACCCGTCACCACGCTGATCCGCAGACCTCGGACGGGACAGACTGCCGTATCTCGTTTACCTTGTCCAACCAGCGCTCGATAAGCGGATGTTCACCAAGTTCGTCCGTCGCGATCTTGCCACTCGAACGAATTCGCCTCTTTATCAGACCGTCGTTTATGACGACCCTCATTCTCCTGGTCTTCCCTGACTCCTCGCCCCCTCGGCCACACCATAAGCAAATTCCATAGCCTAACTCATCATGCTCGTTTTTGACCAGCAGCCCATGTAGGCGCTTGTGTATGTTCAAGGTGTGTTTGGTAACATACTACTTGGTATGCTAACAGTGGCCTCGAGATTGGAACAACTGAACTGTGCATATCTAATGGCAGAGTGGTGTGTCTTCTGGCTCTGCACTCTCTGCGGGGCCGGCGTAGTCATCGATGAACTTGCCCAGTTTTCACATCGAGTCTTCCACACAGATGGGATCGGCTGGGTTTCTATTGACGGTGTGGTTCGCTCTTGTCGTTCGTGTTGACCTCCGTCGTGGGTGATTGCCCCCGCGGCATCCGGTCATCCCTTCCAAGTCTATACGGCTATGTGGCCAACCTTTTCGACTCGATCCATCCCCTGTGCCATCGCGCAGACTACGTGTGCAACTCTGCTGCTGTCAGGTCCTCTCCCATGTCCACTTCATCCCGAGGTGCGTTAATCGTCCAGGTGTCGATCGTGCGCGCGCATGCTGGACGTGGCCGACTGTGCGACGTGTTCACAATTCTTTCTTTCACCCTTTTTACGTGACTCGTACACTCGTGAGGTTTGTCGTCCCCCGTCTCATCTCGTAGTTCGTTGTCACTTTTATTGTCGGACAATTCGCTGCACGTCGACGGTCCTGTTGTCCCCAACGTGGCTGTACGTCCTGGTCGTTCGCAATGGCTACAGAACTCGTGTCGCTAGTGTGATTTGTCCCTCTTCTACCATCGGTTTGGCTCTCATGACTTATCTTCTCTTTCCCGCGTCGGCCGCGTGTATCCATCTGCAACATCCCTGACCACCACGCGGTCACCGGGTCCAGGTGCTTACCGGTCTCGCTGGCACAAACTTTTGTACCCCACGCACAGCGTTCGTCGCGTCATCCCTCACGCGTCCCTGCAGCACCGTATGCATGCACCCGAGGACACGTGTCCGCGCCCGGAGATTGGCGGACGGGTTGACGGAGAAGCGCACTCGGTGCGCGGGTCGTCCTTTCTCTCGCTCACTTTTTATTCGGGGGTGGGGGGCACAGACGGGCCTGTCGCGGTGTTGCCGACATCTCTCGAGGAACCCGTCCCCCTCGTGTGCGTCCCGTGGACATACCGTACGTGTTGGATGTCTTCACAGTCATGACTCGTAACGACCCGCCTCGGCCCGCAGTGACATCACGTGTGTCGATGCCTTTTTTATTTACTTATTTGAATTTTCGTCCGTGTGCGCGAGCGCCACGACTCTACGACCCGTCGCGTCGTCGTCGTCACGGATCACGATGGACGCCAGACCCTGTTGTTTTGGACGGTCCGCGTCAGATGCAAACTGGACATGTCACGCGACGTGTCTGGAGCCGCCCTGTTCGTCAAAGGGAGCTGATGAGCGATGGGAAACGAGCGACGGTCACGTATTGACAGTGAACCAACTCACTTTGTTGGTCAGGTTATACGTGGCAGACAACGCCGCCTTGAGCGACGTGCGGCCAAGGCTATCCATCAGGGTACGACGAATGGGCATCGCGAACATTCCACCCAGAGTCGAGCTCGGCAGCACGGCAAATGAGATCGAACCCCCCCTGCGGAGCATCCTGTCCCGGATAGCACTGCGAAGACTCGGTTCAGAAATGTGTCTGTCCTCGTGTTTGGTACATCTGCGTTGTCAAGGGGTAACCTCGTAAGGCCATTCACCCACTCCAAGAGTAACCGGCGTCAACATTGTGCAACCGCAGACTGGCGAATGACCGGCTTTTTCACGAGCCTATCGTTGCACTTTGCAAAGGGGTATGACTTGACGGGGACTGATGTTTGCCGATATGACTTACCCGTCTGATGATACACAGCAAACTGATGGCCGTATATCATGGTATTGACTTGGTGTTGTAACAGGACGGTCAAGGTCCCCAAACTCACGTGGTGATGCAGATTGCCAGTACTCACAGAACAGGCCGAAGAGGTGCGTGCCCATTATTTGATTTGGATCCGTTAATGCGACGCATGCCAAATGAACACATCGTTGATGCGCCAATAGTTGTGTCGTACAAGCCCATTCCGAGACTGAGCTGCTAAATCGAGATCTAGAGCAGAGCGAGTGAAACAATCCTGCGGGAGAGAATGAGACGGAAAAGATAAACCATCCCACTCGCTGGTACATACGCGGACTCCTCCACTGGTCATATTAAAATACCATATGAGGACAGCAGAGTGTACCAACACAGCACGCGCCCGTCACGGCTTCCTCCCGTCTCGTATCACACTGACTGGAGGTAAGCCAATACTGTACACAACACATGCCCACATACTCACGTACCTTGGTCCCTACAGACTCGCACTACAGTGTTTAATATTCTATTCTTTAGTGTTGTACGCGCGCGGTGCGGATGAGAGTTCCTAATATATATGGACAGTGAAGGGACAATCACGCGCCATAGTAAAAACGACGACGAGACATCTCCGCGCAACGCAGCGCAGTTACACATTGCATGATCTCCGTGTGGGCGGTTCAGCGAACACCGGGATGACTGGACACATTTTCAGTTGGAGGAGTGTTCAGCGACCGGAGACAAAGTATCTCGGTGTTTCCCATGCGCTGACCCGTTTTGTCCAGCACGGAAGTCCGGTGCCGTATGACTCGGTCGATTTGGGGTCGTCGAGGTATATAATGCCCACGGTGCTTCACCGAGTCCCAGGCCACTGTCTATCGGTGTTCTGCCATGGATAGGTATCCCAAAGAACAGAGGAACACCGTGAATAGGTTGAGCAAGCGAGGTGAGCATCTCCGAACCTCTTCCAGGAACTCCGACTGCAGCCTCAGATATGACCAACCGGTCCTAACCGAATATACGCCCCGTGGCAGCTGCATACGACCATGAGACTGTCCACGGCATTGTCAACGCTGCGTCCGTCGTGCACGTCTCCTTTCTTCCACCTTCATCCTCCGGTACCTACGATGATCCCGACGAGCGTATGCCGGTCATATTACCCATGATCGGCAAGATGGGCATCTATCCCGGAGGCGATGATGCTGCGTCTGCGTGTTATCTGCACGGTGCGTCCCAGCCTGCATGTCGGAGAGCCTACGTCTCTGAGCGCATTCTAGGTCACGTGTCCAGCCGTCTCATGAAGCTTTCGGCAACCGCCTCCGCCTCGGACACAGGTGGGCTGGATGGACTGCCCGTCAGCATAGCAGCGACCCATGTCGATGGCCTCGTGCTCGCCCTAAGCCCCTTCTCGCACAGCTACAACTATCGCTCGGCTGTCCTTCAAGGCACTGCTACCGTCGTCCAGGATCTCGAAGAGAGGCTCTGGGCGATGACCCTCCTCACAAACGGCGTCCTACCCGGACGGTGGGAAAATTCCCGGAGTCCGCCTACGAATGCAGAGATGCAAAGTACGCGAATCCTGAAAGTGCGTGTTGCAAGCGCAAGCGCCAAGGTAAGAGCGGAGGGACCACACGACGAGCGTTCGGATATACAGAACGAGGAACTCGTCAAGAGGGTATGGACGGGTGTAGTGCCGGTGTGTCCTGCAGATTCTGAATAGTTTTCTCTAGCCGGGTCTGCTCATGTGCGTTGATTTTCAGGTATTTGAGGGGTTCGGCGAGCCCGTGCCAAGCGCGTATAATGGTGTACCAACTATACCAGAGGGTATTCGAGAGTACCTGAGGCGAGAAAATGTGAAGAGGAAGAATGACGCCATCCGTGCAGCAAAAGGTGGCAATCACGGTGTTGTAGAATAGGAATCTATGGCGTGCTTCCTTACGAAAGGTGACAACTTCTTCCGAAGACATATTCCATCCCTTGAACAGACAAGGGACAAATAACCCTCTTTTACGATATATTTGTAGGACAGTAATGAGTGCGAGAGCTACGGGTCATGAAAGAGGTACTCCTTCCATGCATGCCAGCAATGACACCAGGTTGAATTGATGGTGAAGCATCTGTTTCCCTTCGTGATCTCCATTCCCTTTCGGTCCATCTGGCTTTCGGACATTAGGTTGTCCCGGGCATTTGGGCAGGAGCTGACGCTGACCAGTTTTATCATGCGATCACATTTGGGACTGTGCCGGTGCCAAGCACTTGGAGCTGTGGGTCGTTTTGACGATGCCTTTGATTGGCTCGTTCAACAGGGTGAAGGTGCTGAATGCCGCACGCTCGTTGCATATGTGGTTGGTTGAACCGCTGTCGGGTATCCAGCTGAAACAAATGAGTGGACTGCCTGCCAAGTAGCTAACAGGGTCTGATTCTGGTGAGCCGTCAATTACAAGACTGCCTTTTCTGCCCGATCAACATCCAACCTCGATCTCTGGCACGCACCGCTAGGCCACATGAGCATAAAAGGACTGCAGTATCTAATCCAGCATCAACTGGTCACTGGCCTTGAACTGCATGGCACTGGGGATCTCCAGCTCTGTGACAGACTACCACATCAGGCCCCCAATCCCGAACAATGCCACAAATAGGGCTACCAAGGCCATCAAATGACTTCATATGGATATTTAAGGCCCTTTTGACATATTCATACAAGGGTTTGTTTACTTTCTGGTCATTGTCAACAGTTACAGCTGAAAAGGTTGGAAAGAGTACCTTTACAACAAAAATAAAGCACCAGATCTTATTGAGGCCCTTAATAACCAACTTGAAACTTCCAGAGAGCAATGAGTTAAGTTTATTTGATCTGACTAGGGAGATGAACTTATAAACACATATCTGCAGGAGTACCTCTGGAAAAAAGGAATTACCCATGGGTTCTCTGCTTCCCATATCCCATAGCAAAATGGCATTGCAGAATAATTCAACCAAATAACTTACAAAAGCACCCTAGCTAGCATGAATGCAAAACTATTAGGGAGATTCTAGCTCAAGGCACATAAGTATGTAAATTATATCTGAAATAACTGCCCTATCCATGCACTAATGCACTCTACTTCAAATGATGTATTTTACAGCAGAAAACTAAGTGTAGAAATGCTCTGCATCTTTAAATCTCACTGCCATATCTGCATACCATCTGAATACTGCCAAAAATTTGATGCCCACTTTATTGACAAAATACTGTGCAGTTCTGAATGTGAATCTTGTTACAACTCTGGATCCCAGAGACTAAACCTAGATAAGAGAGACAGAGGAGGAATATGAAGGAAAAATCAAGATGAGGCTTGAAAGAGACTCATGCTCATGCAACTATGGGCTAAGCTCTGAAAGGGCTGAGATTTAAAGAAGTGTAAACTGCAAAGTATGAAGTGATTAAGTTTGGAGAGACTTGATCACTTATACCTGCCCCTTATATATGGCCCAGGGTGATGTACAGACCAAGTACACTAAGCCTACTCTAGACTACTGCTAACTATGGACACCACTAGCAGTAAGAGCACACTATTAAATAGATAAGAAAAAGGCATGGAGCAGAAATAAGGAGTAAGGCAGTGGCCTTGCATATCAAGGATGAAGAATGGAAGAGAAGAGAAGGTCTTAAATGGAAGACCAGGCTCTTACATAAGAATGAGGATTTTTGCCACAGATATGATGCAATTATAGATATAGATTCAAGATCCATGGTGATAACTTTTAGATTTAAAGAGAAAAGATCCATGGACAGATCCTGGGAAGATCCCAGATCCTAAGTCACATGACCACTGACCATAAAAATACTTATAATAAGTTAGATCCTAAGCTAGAGTTACTCAAAGAGAAGTATATCTTTCATAATCATGTAAAGTAAAAGTATTATGTGCTTAGCAAATACTGATGGATTTCTCATGTGACTGTGGGACTTGCTTGCCTAAACAAGGATAATCCTAGGCTAGGTTTGATTTATTATATCAGAGTATTCCTTGCTCATAAGATAGTTATGTGGTTGTGGCCAGATCTCAGATGAGATCTTAGATTGATACTAATAATATCTGATCTAATGGATCTAGATTAGGATTGTATCTGTGGCAGAGATCTAGATAGATCTCCTTGGCCTTATGGTGACCATGCTTTTATTATATCTGCTTTCCCTGAGCTTTTCCTCCATTCTCTCACATTCTTATGGTGTGGATTCTCTTCTATATTTCTGATTTGTGAGGCCACTGCCTTACTCCAACCCTCTGCCCTATGCTTCTTTATTTATCAGCTCTGTGTACTTACTGCCATTGGTCTGTAGATGGTAGTTATCTTTCCTGTACATGGTTTGTGTGCATCTGTAGTTAATATATAAGGGATAGAAAGAGACTTGGGGCAACCCAGTCTTAACCACTTCTGTTACTAGTGCCAAAAGCCTAGTTCTCATGCAGGTGTGGCTTGTACCCTATATGGGTCAAGGCTTATTTCATTCTCTTGCCTAGTTTGGGGCTCTATTGTTAAAAGCCCACTTGTTGTTATTGTTATCCCTGTTTATTTATTGGTTTGTATTGGTTTAGGAGCACACTTATTGGATACATAACAAAAAGTGGTAGTTATGCATAGATATGTAACAGATCTAGAGTTTATAAGGTATAGTGAGCAACAAAACTGTTGGAATGTTTAATCTCAATGCAATATGTAAAGTATGTTATAATTTCCTACTTTTTTTTCTCTTTGATCATTGCTTTTGCTTTTTGTGCATTTCAAATGCTCTCTTGTTATGTTCTGGAATCTTTAGTCTTCTTTTGTTTCAGAACATTTCTTGACTCAGCAACCATTACTTATGGCCCACTTCCATTATATTTCATCTGTTTCCACATGAATCACTTAATAATCATTAGTTACTGACTCAGACTCACTCAATTGAGTTTTAACCTTTTCTGCTGTACTATAAAGTAGTGTACTTTGCCTTCTTGCTTATTACACTACTTTTATCTCTGAATACATCACTGTCTATCTCTTAATCACCTTGTACCATGTATTCTGGTGAATATCATCTTATTTGTGACTTCTTATTGTCAGATTTCCTTCATTCATGCCTCTAACACTTGTTGGCAAGCACTTCTTGTTATGCATGCCAAGATTGATATGCCACTAACTCAAGAAAAGAAAAGAACAAGAAAAAGAGGAGTGATGTTACACTAGGCCTGGGTAGAGACTAATGTAGATCTTATGGCTATGGTGGGCTAAGGAAGAGGCTTAACAATGGTCAGCCTTAAATGCTAGTGATGGTAAAAACATGGGATAGCTGTTATGGATCTAGACAAATAGCAAGAGAAAATCATCTTGGAGGGTGCCCCAAACTGGGGAGAACAAAAGAATGGCAGCCTAGAAAAGGCACTAGAAAACAAGGTAAAAAAGTAAAAAAGTGCTCTAGACTAGGAAGCCAGTCTATGTTCTTGCCCCTTTATATATTGCTACAAAGTATGCATAGACCAGGCCATGAGAAGTACATGAGATAGCTGGTGCACAGAGAACAATGCTAAATAAGGAAATAGGGCAAAGGGAAACTAAATAGGAATCAATGGCAAATAGAGAGTAATTAGTAAAAAAAAGCAAGGCAAAGGTAAGATATGACATCAGAGGGCTAGATTATAACATTAGAGAAAGTCTAGGCTACAATAAGATAAAAGGCTATGCTATATGAGGTGCAAAGGATAGATCAGGCTAGACCTAACCTCATGGCATGATAAGATATAAAGATAAGATAAGATAAGATAAAAGAAAGCAATTAAAGATAGTAAATAGTAAAGAAAACTTAGCTTAGGGTAAGAATGAAAAATAGCCCCTAGCTAAGTAGTGCCAGTATATAACAACAGCACTATGGTTCCTTAGTGGAGGCTGGGGACAAGACAAAGATGCTGGGACTTGTCAAGGACTCTTGAGTGGTGCTTGCCATTAAAGAATGCAAGTGGAACTTCCTTGGTAAGGATGAGGTAAGAGCTCAGACAATGCTTGGAGAAAGCAAGGTGAATATGGCAAAAGAGGCATAAGGAACATGAGGAAGAAAGTATGCTACTTATACTAAGACAACAAGGTTCAGACTCAGTTAAATAAGTCAGAGTACATGACTAAGATAAGTAAGTAATTTATGTAAAAATAAATGGAATGTAATGAAAGTGGACTATGAGTAATATCTGCTGACTAAAAGAATGTTCTGGAACAGAAGAAGTCTGAATGTTCCAGAATGCAACAAGAAAGCCTCAGAGATGCATAAAGAGCAGAAGCTAAGATAAGAAGTAAAAAAGAAAGAGGTCAATCATAATATTTCTCCTCCAGTATATTTAATAATCTAGTTGAACAACTCAAAGGACTAGAAGAAGGAAACCAGTAATCTGATGATATTGGCCCAGCCAATGGAATTGATGACATCATCACCATTATTAGTATGATAGGAAGATAAAAAGGATGAAAGAGATGGAAGAGCATGGTAATAGAAGCCATGTAAACAATGGAAGCAGGAGGATTCTTATAAGGATCTGTGAGAGAAGTCATAGAAGAAGCTATGAAAGCTGGAGAAAGAGGAGGAGTGGTGAGATAGAGGATGGCAAAGTAACAATAAGCCTGATTATGGCCAGATTACTATTATAAGCAGGTGGGACATTGATAGATGGAGCAGTTCACATATCAATGCTCAAGGATATGGCACTGAAAGCAACCATTGTGGTGGCAAAGATGGAAGGAAGAGGGAAGCATAACCATGGTGACCAGTCTACCAGTGCTCTATATGTATAATAGTATTAATCTTCTCTGGCAACAGGGGAGATAAGGAGACAGAGGGGAAGAAAGGAACTATGGGAAGGGTGAGGATGTGAGAGATGGATGACTCATGTTCAAACTAGTCAATGTCAGAGAGAAACTTGTCAAATTATAGCTGATAGGTAAGGTTATTGAGAATGAAAGATATCTGGTGGTGAGTGGCATTAAGATTAATGTAAACTGCATCAGTGTTGACTTTTGTGGTATAACACAAGAGAAAGAATGTGAGGTGAATATGTTCAACCTGGTAATAGAGTGTAAAGTACCCACAAGAGAGAGTCCATATCAAGATTAGATCTGATAGAGAAAGATAGCCAGAAGTCAAAAA
Organism: Pulveroboletus aff. viridisquamosus; assembly: GCA_038088935.1. Taxonomy (NCBI): domain Eukaryota; kingdom Fungi; phylum Basidiomycota; class Agaricomycetes; order Boletales; family Boletaceae; genus Pulveroboletus; species Pulveroboletus aff. viridisquamosus. Next base: position 27,277 of record JBBPJW010000493.1, read on the forward strand.
TGAAGGAATGTGAAGGGTGGAATATTCTGGAGATGTTATGGCTCTAGCCTAACACGCAGTCACATGTGATCATGAGAGTTCTCCAGTAGCATGTGATGCAGGTCATGTGACCAAGAGCACATGATCGTGCGAAGGAGCAGCCTTATAAGGTTAAGCCCTAGGCTAAGGTTAGTAGTTCTTATATGAGTATCCCCCGGCACTTGCGAGGTCACATGACTGTGGCTGGATCTCAGATGAGATCTTAGATCTATCTGATGATATCTCTAATGGAGATTAGGATCTGATCTGTGGCAGAGATCCAGATTGGATCTCCTCAGCCTTCAGGCGGCCATGCCTCTTTCATAGATCAGGGCAGTGCTTCCCTTCCATTCTCCCACATCCTCATGGTGTGGTTCCTCTTCTCCATCCTGTATTCGCAAGGCCCTTGCCTTACCCATCACACACGATCCATGCCCCTTCCCTATCTATTATGAGAGCTGAGCTACTTAGGCTATTGGTGTTATGGTTTCAGCCTAACACAGTGGTCTCACGTGACCGTGGGAACCCTAGAGCATGTGATGCGCTGGTCATGAGATCAGTTGCACATGATCGTGCGAATGAGTTGCCATACAAGGCAAACCCTAGGCTAAGGTCTAAGTTCTATTTCCTATATTCAGAGTATTCCCCTGCACAAGGTATTGGTCACATGATGTGGCAGATCTCAGATGAGATCCAGATCTTCCAATGATATCTGATCTGTGGCAGAGATCCAGATTGGATCTCCTTGGCCTCCAGGCAGCCTTGCTGCATTCATTGATCATTTCCTGTGCGCTTCCATTCTCCCACATCCTCATGGTGTGGTTCCTCTTCCATTCTTATCCCTTGATCCATGAGGCCACTGCCTCACTCCTCATTGTCGCCCCATGTTCTCATTCATATATCTATTTAGAGGCAAGAGCTACTTTAGCTATTGGTGACCACAGATAGCACTATTTAGGGTAGACCCTTAGTCTTGACAATATATAAGGCAGGGGGTGCAAGCTGGGATTCCCCAGTCTTG
>JBBPJW010000494.1:0-28300 GCA_038088935.1 Pulveroboletus aff. viridisquamosus
CATCTCTGTATCATATATAAAGGGCTGGCACAAGCTGGAATACCCCAGTTTTGTGCACTTGAGCTTTAGAGCTTTATATAAGGCACTTGACTCTTTTTGTTACAACTCTGAAGATCAGAGACTACACCTAGACAATGATTGAGGAGGAAGGACACTGGAGAACTAAACTTGAGGAGGCTCTGGAGTGGAGCAACCGAGGAGGAACTATGGAGTGATGATGACGAGGAGGACACGTAAGAGACTTGAACTCGGGACTTCCTAGAACTGCCTTTCCTTGAAGGGCCTGATCTTCTGAGAAAAGCTTGCACTGAAGCCTAAACTGCCTAAAGCTACAAAGTGATAAAGTCTGAGGGACTTTAGCACTCTGAGCCAGCCTTTATATACTACTTTAAATGGTGCACGGACCATGTATATCCGTGTCTACCCTGAAGTAGTACAGTAAGCCAGCCTCTAGCATAAAGGGCGTACTTGTGTAGGCCGTGAGGGAAATGCATGGGGCAGATATGAAATGTAGGTGGGGGAATGGAAGGGAAAAGGCGTGGGCACAATGAGGACGGGAATCTCAATCCACAGATGAGATCACCTTGGTAGATCCATCAGATCCATGGAGATGGTCAGATCCGAGATCGGGGAGATCTGGGGAAGATCTAGGGAAGATCCAGGGAAGATCCCTAGATGTACCTCATGGCCACTAACCTTAGAAGTACTCGTATAGTATAACCAAGTCCTAAGCTAGGGTTTAGCCTGATAAGGGTTGGGATTCCCACGATCACATGAAAGTGAAAGTGGTCGTTGCATGGGTTTGCAACACTTTTCTATATTCCTTTTGCCTAGTTCTCTGAGGACCTGGTTCAAACCTCAGCTTTTAGGAAACAGTGTTCACTGGTTAGACATTGAGACACAAGAATAGGATGGTCATTGTCATTTCATAATATTTCTTCAAGCTAGCTCCCTTGATCTGTAAGTCATACTTTCTCTACCTGCCTGGTTTTAGGTTGGTTTCTCAGTTTCTTCTTTGATTCTGTATCCCTCTGATCAATACTTATCAAAGTTATAACAGTTAATATGATGTGGATTAGCTAAAACCCTTATTTCTTGTGCATTTATGAAAATTCTGTTACAGTTTGCACTACTCTTCCTCTTATCATTAATCTTCCTTTATTCTTGTTACTTTACTATATCTACTGTGTATTGGATTGTTTACAGTGGTTATAATAGAGTATTCAAGTGAGTCAAGTCTCTTTAGACTTAACTACTTGTGACATTGGTCTCTTTTGGCTATTTAGTAGGATTTTTCTAGTCCAACCTCTCCAAGTTTGCCTTTTTTTCCCCATCTAGCCTCATTTTAGGGGTTTTCAGTGTTTCATCCTTGTCTTCTCTCCTCATTGCTCTTGTTGTTCAGTCAAGACTGTAATAAGCTTACCTTGTTAAACTCAGCCACTTTTTTATTTATGGGAGTTTGCTAAACTCTTATTTCCTTCTGTTGTAGATATTATGCTTAAAACTCTCATCCTCTCTTCCTGTTTGTGGATGTACATGAAGAACCTTCACATTGTTTCTATCATAGAAGAAATATCAATGAAGACTTAGGCTTTTGCTGCTGTTTGGTTTTTATTTACAGATCAATTACATTTTTCTGGAGTTTATTAAACCAGAGCAAGTATAAACTAAGAAGTTCTAAAACTAATTGTGACCTGCATGTTGTTAAAAGGCAAAACCTTCAGAGTCTAACATTCAGCATGAAGTTACTTTTGAAAAGGGAATAAATAATCCTGACTAGTTTGTTAAAGAAGTATGAAATTCCCCCTTTTACTTAATTCTGATGTTTTTGTTTCAAACATGACATAAACTATGTGACATGGTTGTGTATATATTCCTGTAAAATCCTCAATTGCTTTTTCAGAGATAAGCTAAGAAGTTCTGTTATATTCTGTACTCTGGATTCAATTTCAATCCAGCTTCTATTTGGTTTTCCACACTCAGTGCTTGCCAGTAAGCTATACTAGTCTCTGATTCTTCTCCATGCAACTCTGGCCCTTCAACTACTACTCCACCCTACTTCAGTTATATTCATGTTTTTCTTATCCTAGTATAATTACAGTCCCTTTAATTCTTCATTTTCTCTTTACTCTAATTTTGACTTTAGCTCTGTTATCATTCTTAATTACTTAGTACATCTTAGTTCTTACTTTATCCTTTCCAGACTATTCCATTTTAGCTCTGCACTTTCTTCTGCTCTTATTCTTTTTTCTTCTATTTTAACTCTTATCTTTTCCTGCCATTTTTCAGTTTTAGTTCTGACATGATTGGATATTATCTTCCTGACATTTCCATTCATCTCTTAAATACCTTGGAATTTACTCTTACTTCTGAAACAACTCCAGTCTCACCTTCCTTCCTTACTTAGACTTTGTAATTGTTATAATTGATCCTTTTCTTTTTCCTTATGTCTTAGCTTCTGCTCTTTGCATCTTCCATATGTTTCCTTGTTATATTCTGGAACATTTCTTTAGTTAACAGCCATTCTACATAGAATGCTTCTTTCATGTTCCATTTATTTTCACATGGATTGCTTACTTAGCCACTATTATCTGCCTAACTTATTCAACTGAGTTTAAACCTTGTTTTTTCTAGTATAAGTACTGTATCTCATCTTCCATGTATTATGATCACTTTTTTTCTTCACTTACTTAGTTCTAGCTTCAATTTTCATGCATCTCAGATGCTTTCTTGTTGCTTTAGAAATCTTTAGACTTTCTCAGTTCCTAAACTCTACTTAATACCTGTTCTAGTTTCACCTTGACACCTTGCCACTGTTTTACCCTGACAGGTCACTGTTGTTTTACCTTGACACATCTCTAATGTCTTAGAATTCTTTTGTATTCCTTTTACAAACTCTGAACCTAGTTCCTTGTACTATAAAACAGCACACTTTATACTACTACTCTTTATGCTGTTTCTATCTAGTTTTCCACCTAGTTACCCGGTCTCCTATTTAGACTCTTCTGAGCAATCCACTCTTCTTTGTTCATGCATATGCAGTAAGAGAGGAACAATTAGTTCAGCAAGTCCCAGTATTCTTACTTGATCTTCAATATTCCAGAGAAGTCATAGTGCCATTTCACATTTGCACCAACTATAGTCTTAAGCTGACTATTATCAAGCTCATCCTTATCCACTGCCACTAGATCTATGTTAGTTTTTATCAGGGCCTAACATAGTACCATGTTTCTTATGCTACTTCTGTTATGGTTTCAACCTAACACAATGGTCTCACATAACTGAGAGAGCTGTAGAGCATGTGATGTGACTGGTCATGTGCCAGAAGCATGTGATTGTGCAAACAAGTAGTCATACAAGGCAAACCCTAGGCTAAGGCTAAGTCCTAATTCAGAGTATTCCCTGGCATTAGATATTGGTCACATGATGTGGTAGATCTCAGATGAGATCTAGATCCTTCCAATGATATCTGATCTCTTGATCTAGATTAGAATCTGATCTGTGGCAGAGATCCAGATTGGATCTCCTCGGCCTTCAGGCAGCCATGCTTCATTCATAGATCTATATCTGTGTTTCCTTTCCATTCTCCCACATCCTCATGGTGTGGTTACTCCTCTCTTCCATTCCTGATCCATGAGGCCATTGCCTCACTCCTTATTCCCGCTCCATGCTCTCATATATCTATTAGAGGTAGGAACTCCCTTTACGCTATTGGTTACATAGATAGCATAGTTTAGGGCAGACTCCCTGTACATGGTCTGTGCGCGACCATTGACAATATATAAGGCAGGGGGTGCAAGCTGAGGTCTCCTCAGTCTTGCTCTCTTGACCTCTTGGCTGGTTATACAGACTGAACTCTCAGTGCTGCTGGCCTACTGGTTTATACAAGAGTAGTGGTCTCACTTCCTCTCACTCAGCCTAGTTCGAGGCCACTAGTCTAAAAGCCTCAGCAGTTGTCGGATACAGATCAGGAGCGTCCACCAAGGACTTCGAGGATTAGCAAGTAACGGGACGATCCCGTTTCACTTAATGCATTTTCATGGATCTGATGAATCTCAGATCTGCATCTATAATCTTATTGCATCTGTGGCAGAGATCTCTGTTCTTATATTTTACCCTGACCTTCCATTACATGTCTTCTCTTCTCTTCCATTTGTCAAAGTCAAAATGTTTCTCAAAACTCATCAAACTGTCAAAGCTTATAGCAAGGGCTGTCAAGGCTCTCTGGAGTACTCCAGACAAGTCCAGAGGTTTCCAAAGTTGTTGGGCAGTCAGTTAGTGGAGGTTATCTTGCTTGATAGAGCAGATGCAGTGGAGTTTGATGGAGTCAGGTGGGACTTGGCTTCACCTTATGTGGTGCACCATTGCATAGCCTCAGCATTCTGATTTGCAGACTACTGGAGATACAGAGGAGAGCTTGCTCAAGGCTCAACAAGAGAGACAGACAAGACAAGAGATGTCAAGTCCAGTCTTAAGGAGCAGAGTTGTCTAGACTTGTTGAAGGTAGCTGTTAGACTAGTCATGGTCCCCAGCAGAGCTGGAGAGTCAGAATGGTCAGGGACTTTGGCTTAGGTGGCCAAGGCAACATTAAGTCAAATTGACTATAATGTTGGAAACCCCGGAGTTACTCCAGAGGGTTGGAGGGTGCCTGAAGGCTTGTTTAGAGTAAGAATGAACTGATGCAGATGTGGGGATGCTTTTGTCAATATTCAAATGATGTACAGGATACAGAGCTATCATACTTATATCTTAGGGGAGCAGGAACCAACTAAGTGTGGAAAAATGAGACAGATGTTAACTCAGAAGTAAAGCAGGTGTCTAAATAACTAAGATACAAATGGAGATGTCAAGTAGAGCAATGTTCAATCTTGTCATACTGAAACTGAAGGGTGGCAGGGAGAAGTGAGGGGACAAGGGACAGGAATGGGAGGAAATATTGGAGTAACTATGGAATAGTATTGGAATAAAGTAGAGTTCAGTGAATGTGAAGTTGTAGATATAGTAGTGGAAAAGAAGGGACTAGAGGGTACATAACTTAGGATCAACCAGAGTTGCACTGAAGGAAGTGGAAATGGGCTCAAAAGGCATGGGATGTGACAGTGTCTAAGTATCTAAGAGACAAATGGAGGTGTCAGAAAGGACAACATCCAATATTGTCAAGCTGAAACTAAAAGGTAACAAGAGAAAGCAAAGATAGGGAGGGAGGAACAGAGATAGGAACAGGAACAGGGATGGTAACAAAGATAACTAGGGGTGGGTGACAGTGTGAAAGTAGAGTGGAGTGGCCCAGGGAAGATGGAGTGAATACTAAGGTAGTGAGTACTGGGAATAGAACAGGGATAAACCTGAAATGGGAGTGAAGTGGGAATGAGGAGCCAGAAAGGTTGGTCCTGAGAATAGTGCAGGTTTGTACAAGCATGGCAGGTATGTGATGTAGTGCAGGATATGACACCATTCCAATCCCTTGATATGTGAGGCCACTGCCTTATCCCTTTATATCTACTCCATGCATTATCCTTACTTATTTAATAATGTGCTCTTACTGCTAGTGGTGACAATAGTTAGCAGTAGTTTAGGGTAGGTTTAGTATAGTTGGTCCATGTGCCACCCTGGGCCATATATAAGGGGCAGGCATAGATGGTCAAGTCTTTCCAGACTTGATCACTTTATACTTTGTATTACAACTCTGGATTCCAGAGGCTAAACCCAGACAAAGAGGAAGAGAAGGAACATGAAAGAGAAACTCAAGAGGAGGCTCTGAAGAGGAGCAACCAAGAAGGGAATGATGAAGAAGGACTCAGAAGAGACTTGTGCTCATATGACTAAGGGCCTATTTCTGAAAGGGTAGGAATCCAAAGAAGTGCAAACTGCAAAGTATGAAGTAATCAAGTTTGGAGAGACTTAACTACCCATACCTGCCCCTTATATATGGCCCAGGGTGGTGCATGGACCATCTATACTAAGCCTACCCTAGACTACTGCTAACTATGGACACCACTAGCAGTAAGAGTGTACTATTAAATAAGAAAGGGCTAGACATGGAGCAGATATGAAGAGTGGGGCAGTGGCCTCATGGATCAAGGGATTGAAAATGGAAGAGAAGGAAGGACTTATAATGGAAGATCAGGGTAGAACATAAGAATAGGGATCTCTGCCACAGATATAATGGGATCATAGATGTAGATCCAAGATCTGTCAGATCCATGAAGATACATCAAGATCTTGATAGGAAAGATCTAGGGCAGATCCTGGGAAAATCCCAAATCCTGTATCACATGATCACTGACCATGAAGATACTCATAAATAGTCAAACTCCAAGCTAGGGTTACCTGAAAAGGAGTATGTCTCCCATAATCATGTGATACAAAAGTAATGGTTGCACAAGATGTTATGGCACAAGCCTAACATGACGGTCGCACATGACCATGGGAACTGTAGAGCATGTGATGCGCTGGTCATGTGATCAGTTGCACGTGATCGTGTGAACGAGCTTCCTTACAAGGCAAGCCCTAGGCTAGGGTTAGTAGTCTTTATGAGTATTCCCTTGCACTAAGATATAGGTCACATGATATGGCTGTATCCCCGATGGGATCTTAGATCAGTCCCCGATGATATCTCTATGGAGATTAGGATCTGCATCTGTGGCAGAGATCTAGATAGATCTCCTTGGCCTTCAGGTTGCCATGCCTCCTTTATAGATCTGCATCTGGTGCTTTCCTTCCATTCTCCCACATCCTCATGGTGTGGTGTATCTCCTCTCCTTCCCTTAGTCATGAGGCCACTGCCTCATCCCTCATCTCCACTCCATGCTTTCTCCTCACTATCTATTACTTAGTCATAAGCCCCTTCAGCTATTGGTGCTCCATAGATAGCTTCCTTAGGGTAGGTCTCCTGTAGCTGGTCCGTGCATAGTAGCCAGCAATATATAAGGCAGGAGATGTCAAGGCTGGGTTCTCTAGTCTTGACCTCTTGTGACTTAGGCTAAGGTCTTAGCTTGATCTAAGGACTGACCCCTAGGGGGGTCCCTCCTCAGCTCTCATCCGCTACCTAGTCAGGGTTTATACACAGGACCTTAACCAGGCTTATTCTTTCCCTCTCACCTAGTTAGGGGCAACTAGACAAAAGCCTCATATAGATATTGGAAGGTCTAGGACAATGGCATTCTCCAAGGTGTTAGTGAAGAATCAAGGACTGTGGGTGGATTCCTGCAACACAAAATACATAACACTTTGCAGTTTGCACTTTTTTGAATTTCTACCCATTCAGGAAAGGTCCACAGTTGCACAGGCACAAGTTTCTTCTGAGTCCTCCTTCATTAATCTATCCTTGGTTAATCCTCCTCAGAGCCTCCTTTAGGATCTCTCTTTATGTTCCTCCTCTTTCTCTTTGTCTAGGTTTAGTCTCTAAAATCCAGAGTCATAATGATAACAGTCTACTAAACCAACAAGGGGACTTTTATGCTAGTGGCCCTAAACTAGACTTGTAAGTCTTGAAGGGAAAGTAAGGGAGCTCTCCAGTTGGGAAGCTGCAAGTTATTGCACACCAGAGAGAGGAAAAGAAGGAAGTAAGAGGAGTTATGGCACAAGAGATCAAGACTGGGGAAATCCCAAGTCTCTACCATTCTGTATATATATTTATCTAAGGCATAGCCTCAATACACAGGATGACTATGCTACTATCTGTGGCCATCAATAGCAGTAAGTACTCTTGCTGATAAATATAAGAAGCATGGACCAGTGGTCTCATAGATCAAGAGTAATAGAAGAGAACCACACCATAAGAATGTAAAAGAATGAAAGGAAAGATGCAGGGACAGCAGTAATGACTAAAGCATGGCAATTATAAGGCTAAGGAGATTCCATCTGGATCTCTGCCACTGATTAGATTCTAATCATGATCCTTGAGATTAGATATCATTGGCTTTAGTCTATATCTCATCTCAAGATCTGCCATATCATGTGACTATTACCTGACATTAGAGAATACTCTGAGATATAATTAAACCTTTGACTAGGGTTAACCTTAATTAGGCAAGCCTATCTCATGGTCATATAATAAGTGTCAGTGTTCTGCTAAGCATATAATACTCTAGAGACTAAAGTCTAAACATTCTGGAAGATTAAAGAGAGCTTTCCTTGGATTACACAGGACTCAACTTTACCTTATATAATGCACCCTTGCACAACCTAATGTCCTGATTTATGAAAGGATTGGAGAAAGAGAGGAGAAAAGTCTTATGGTTCAATACAAAGAACAGGTGAGACAAGAAGTGTTAAGTCTAGTTATAATAAGAACAAGCCCCTAGGATTTCCTTAAGGCCTGGAGTTACTCTGAAGTGAACTGGAGATTCAGAGGGTAACCTTGGAAGCTCAGTTAGAGTAAGGACAAACTTAAAATGGGGGTGTTTTCATTGATATTTGAACTACAGTATTATACAGGAGTTATAGTACTTATAGTTCTGGAGTAGTGAAAAGGTCTAAGTAAAGAGAGGAGATGAAACTGGGGTTGTCTTAGAAGTAAAGGCAGGTGCCAATGTATCTTGGAGATGAATGGAGATGTCAGTAATGACAGTATCAAGGAATGTTAGTCTAAAACTAAAAGATGGTAAGAAAATCCAAGAGTCAAAACAGAAATGTGAAAGAAACAAGAGCAGGAGAGTGTGTGAAGGTGAAGCAGAATAGTCTGAAGAGGATAAGGTAGAAAAAAAGGTATACCAAATGACTGAAAATAAAACAGCAAAAAAAATGGAATAGAGCAGAAATGGAATGGAGAGTTAGAGTAGCTGTACTGTTGCTAGTGCAGGGAAAGCATAAGCACAACTGAAGTGGAATGAAGTAGTAGTGAAAAGGCCAGAGGTACATGAAGGGAATCAAGGGATAGTATAGCCTACTGGCAAGCATTAAGTGTGGAAAATCAAGTAGAAGCTGGGTCAAAATTGGGTTCAGAATGTGGGATATAACAAGAACCTATAATCTTCTGACTTATTCTGTTTCTCTGTTTTAACTCCACCTTTTTGATGGCACTTCTAATTCTATGATTACCAATGCCATTGATCTCTCTGTATGTTTCAAAACTGGTAATATTACTTTATTGACATATTATATCACTTCATTGGATGGATCTAGTTTTCTTGTTCTAGAACATAATTGGCTTGCTTGCCATGATCTGTTGATTAACTGGATATTAAGCTGCATCTTAATCTGCTCACTAGGATCAAATATGCCAATATTCTCAAGCTTACCTCTGCACCCTCCAGTCTCTTTGACTTATACTAACTCTGTATTTAATTTACTGCATTCCTCTAACCTTAGATCCCTGTCAATTGAGCTACTTAGTATTATGTGCTCAGCAAACACTGATGATCTCATCATGTGATCATGAGACTTCAATACCAAAAAAAGGATAACCCTAGGTTTAGGTTTGGTTCTTATCAGAGTATTCCCTGTGTATAAGTATTGGTCACATGATATGGCAGATCTCAGATGAGATCTAGATTGATTATGATGATATCTGATTTAACAGATCTATATTAGGATTGATCTGTGGCAGAGATCTAGATGATAATCTCCTTGGCCTCATGGTGGCCTGGCCACATTTATATTTACCTTTATGAGTACACTTCCCTTCCATTCTTCCACATCCTCATGGTATGGTACTCTTCTTACATTCCTGATCTGTGAGGCCACTACCTTACTTCTACCCTCTGCTCTATGCTTCTTTATTTATTAGCTCTGCATACTTACTGCCATTGGTCCATAGATGGTAGTTACCTTTCCTGTACATGGTCTATGTACATCTGTAGTTAATATATAAGGGATAGGGAGAGATTTGGGGCAACCCAGTCTTAACCACTTCTGTTACTAGTGCCACAAAGCCTAGTCTTTTTGCAGAGTGGCTTGTACCCTATATGGATCAAGGCTCAGTCATTTTCTTTGCCTAGTTTGGAGCTCTAGTGTCAAAAGCTCACTCATTGTTGTTGTTATCCCTGTTCACTTACTGGTATTGCAGATTAGTTAGGAGCATACTCTTTGGATGCATAACACTTAGCTTGTCTGCATTCACATGTGTCTGTAGCCTTAATGGTTTAATTCCATTCTACTTGCAACTCTGTTACCCAGAGAGTTATGTCTGTTTCTCCTCTGTTGTCTCTTCTGCAATTGATCTTTTTATTGTTTCTCTGGAATATTATGACTTTGCTAATATATTCAGTAAAAGTGTCAAAACTGCTTAGAGTTGCAACTTATAGCAACCTAGTTGCTTTACTGTCAGATCTAATCCTGGGGGCACTAAAAGATCTTTTAAGCCAAGTGTGCTACTAGGCTGTAGGAAGGCTAGAGGAGGAAACTCTAGGTGCAAGATACTATTAGGATTCAGGGTGACAATAAGGAAGAGCTCCAGAACAAACTCCTGAGTTGAGTCTATTGATGGTGCTCAACCTGTAGGTAAGGATATAGCTTTAGAGGCTTTCAAAGAAGTTTAAAGATTCTGGAAGATTGAAGGGAGCTTTCCTTGGAATGAATGGAACCTGGCTTTACCTTATGTGATGCACCATTGCATAATCTGATGTTCCAATTTATGGAGGGGTCAGAGAAAGAGAGGAGAGTAGTCTCACAGCTTAACACAAAGAACAGGTAAGATAAGAATTGTCAAGCTTAGTTATAATAAGGACAAGCCCTTAGGATTTCCTTAAGAATTCCAATAAGACCTGAAGTTACTTCAGAGTGAACTGGAGGTTTAAAAGATAAGTTTGGAAGCTTAGTCAGAGTGAGAACAAACTCAAGACTGGGGTGTTTTCATTGATATTTGAAATATAGTACCATACAGGAGTTATAGTAATTATAGTTCTGGAGTAGCAAAAAGGTCTAAGTGAAAAGAGAAGATAAGACTGGGGTTGTCTCAGAAGTAAAGGCAGGTGCCAATACATCTCAGAGATAAATGGAGATGCCAGCAATGACAATATCAAGGCATGTTAGTCTGATATTAAAAGATGATAAGAAAATACAAGAGTCAAAACAGAAATGTGAAAGAAACAAGAGCAGGAGAGTATGTGGAGGTAAAGTGAAATAGTATGGAGAGAATGAGGTAGAAATGAAGTTGTACTAAATGACTAAGAATGAGACAAAGCTAAAAACAGAATAGAGCAGAAATGAAATAGAGGATTAGAGCAGCTATAGTATTGCTAGTGCAGGAAAAGCACAAGCACAACTGGAGTGGAATAAAGTAGTAGTGGAAGGGCCAGAGGTGCATGAAGGAAATAAGGGGAAGGAAATAAGACAGGAGTTGTCACAGAAGTAAAAGCAGGTGTTAGTGCAACCTGGATACAAATGGAGATATTAGGTATGACACTAATGATGTTATGCCAAAATGAAACTAAAAGAGACAGAAAATAAGTAAAAAGAACAAGAAACAGGAAATGAGGCTGGAAGGACTACAGAGTTATGTCAGAAGGACACAGAAGTATATATAAGAAATTGTAAGTATTATTAGGTAGATAGAGAATGAGGTAAATGGAAACTAGCCAGGATATAGCTTAAGGGTAATTTTCAACTGGAGTTGCATTGAAGATATTGTGGAATGGACATGGTGATCCAGGATATGACATACCTCCATATTCTCTCCCACTCTTGTTCCTTTTACATTTCTATTTTGACTCTCACATCTTCTTACTATCTTTTAGTTTCAGTCTAACATGCCTTAATGCTATCATTGCTAACATCTCCATTTATCTTCAAGATGCATTGGCACCTGCCTTTGCTTTTGAGACAACTTCAGTCTCATTTCCTTTCCATGCTTAGACTTTTTCACTACTTTAGAACTTTAAGTACTATAACTCCTATATGGTACTGTAATTTAAATATTGATAAAAACACCCCCTTTTTGAGTTCATTCTCACTCTGACCAAGCTTTCAAGCTCACTTTCTGAACATCTGGTTTACTTTGGAGTAACTCCAGGCCTTAATGGAATTCTTAAGGAAATTATAAGGACTTGTTCTTATTATGACTAGACTTGACAACCCTTATCTTGCCTGTCCTTTGTGTTGAGCTGTGAGACTGCTCTTCTCTTTTCCTCTGACCCCTCTGTAAATTGGAACATTAGGTTATGCAAGAACACATCATATAAGATAAAGTCAAGTTTTATATGATCCAAGGAAAGTTCTCTTTAACCTTCCAGAATCTCCAGACTTTTTTAAAAGCCTCTGAAGCTATACCCTTACCTATAGGTTGAGCACCATTAGTAGGCTTAACTCAGGAGTTTGTTCTAGAGCTTTCTCTTATTGTCAGTCTGAATCCTAATAGTATCTTGCATCTAGAGTTTACCCCTTCTAGCCTTTCTTCAGCCTAGCAGCATGCTTGGCTTAGAAGATATTTCAATATCCCCAGGATTAGGTCCAACAGTGGAGTAACTAGGTTGCTATAAGTCATGACTTTAAGCAGTTTTAACACCAATTAGCAGAAAAGATAAGGATTTTGTATAAATAGACAATAACAAAGACATCAAAGAGATTAGCAAAAATGGAGTTAACAAACCATTAAAATGCTGCAGGAGTATTAGGGAGACTGAATGGCATTACAAGCCACTTATAGGAGCCATAGCACATGTTCCACTCATCATCTTTAGTGATGTAAACCAGATGGTAAGCATGGCAAAGGTCAAGCTTGGTATAGATAGTTATGCAGCTTAAAGCATCAAGAAGATCAGAGATCCTTGGAAGAGGATAGCAGTCTTTCTTTGTGATCCAACTGAGTCCCTGAAAGTCAATGCACAGCTGGGATGAACTGTCCTTTTTATGGACAAAAAGAACAGGAGCAGCATGAGTGAATATAAAAGGTTGAATAAAGCTGGTAGGAAGATGTTTGTTTAGAAAGGTTCTAAGTGCTTCAAGCTCAGGGGGCAAAAGGGAATAGATAGTATCAATAGGTGGGGAGGTATCTTCTTCCAGGTCAATCTTTAAGTTAAACTTGTGATGGGAAGCAAGAGTAAAGGTCTTGCTTTTTATCATATCCTGCATATCTGAATTCAATTCTGACCCAGCTTTTACTTGGTTTTTCACACTCAGTGCTTGCCAGTAGGCTATACTAGCCCTGCTTCTCCATGGTATAAGTACCATGGCTCTATATATATCAACATAACTCAGCATTCTCTCCCTTTGTCTTCAATTCCTCTTTCAACCTTGTAAGTAGGCCATATGCCCTTATCTTTCTGAATCCAAGTCTCTACAACTTACTCTGATCCTTTGATTTCTTCTGATAATTTGGGGCACTGGGACTAGTGCAAAGGCACACCACATATAGTAAAGTCAAGTCCCACTAGACTACTATTCTGAAAAGATCCAAAGTAGAACTAAAGTATATCCTCATTTACAAGGTAAAGAAGAATAGTCTAGAGAGGACAAGATAGAAATGAAGTTGTACTAAATGACTAAAAATAAGACAATGCTGAAAATGGAATAGTGAAAATGAAATGGAGAATTAAAGCAGCTGTAGTATTGCAAGTGCAGGGAAAGCATAAGCATAACTGAAGTGAAATAAAGTAGTAGTGGAAGGGCCAGAGGTACATGAAGGGAATTAAGGACTATTATAGCCTACTGGCAAGCACTGAGTGTGAAAAACCAAGTAGAAGCCAGGTTAGAATTGAGTTTGAAATATGGAACATAACAATTGAACTTCTTACTCTAAGCATGTCTATGAGGTTCTTTTCTTTACTATTTACTATTTTTGACCACTTTCTTTGATTTTATCTTATCTTATCTTATCTTATATCTTATCATGCCATGAGGTTAGATCTAGCCTGGTCTAGCCTTTGCATCTCATGTAGCATAGCCTTTTACCTCATTATAGCCTAGACTTTCTTTAATATCATGGCCTAGCCCTTTGATATCATATCTTACCTTTGCCTTGCTTTCTTTTACTAATTACTCTCTATTTGTCATTGGTTCTGTTGTGGGACTCTGCCTGCCCTAGCCTTGGCACTTGAACTACCTTGGTAAATGCTTCTATTCTCAATCTATAAGCAGAGCTTTTGTGCTGGTGGCCTCTAACTAGGCTGCTGAACAAAAGAAAGAGTACAGTGGCCTTGTGTAAAACCTAAGGGGCTATTTGTGTAATCTCACAGGTTATTAGCTTAAAAGACAAGTAGAGTAAGACTGGGAGAAATCCAGCTTGCACTCCCTGCCTTATATATTGCCAGGGCCCATGCACAAACCAAGTACAGGAAGCCTATCCTAATGTTTACTATCTATAGACACCAATAGCAGTAAAATCTATATTAAATAAGAGAGGTAAAGGTATGGGGCAGAGATAAGAAGTAAAGCAGTGGTTTCATGGATCAAGGGATAGAATGGAAGAGAACCACACCATGAGGATATGGGAGAAAGGAAGGACACATAGAATGGCAGAAATAAATATGACATGGCTATTATAAGGCTTTAAAGATTTATTGAATTTCTGCTACAGATATAGATTCTAATCTAGATCAAAAGATCAGATATTATTGGAAACTGTACCTGGACCTCATCTGAGATCTGCCATATCACATGACCAATCCTGTGATAAGAAATACTCTAAATAATGGGACTTAACCTTAGTCTAGGGTTATTCTTATTAGGCTACTTGTTTGCATGATCACATGCTCCTGGTTACATGATTATGCAACCATTTGCATCACATGCTTTAAAGTTCCCATGGTCACATGCTAGAGACTATTGTGTTTGCTAGACACATAATAGATTTCTATTTAGTTTTTTTTTGTTCTATTTTCTTATTTAACATTGTTTTCTGTATACCAGCTACCTCATGTACTCCTTATGGCCTGGTCTATGCATACTTTGTAGCAATATATAAAGGGGCAAGGACATAGACTGGTTTCCCAGTCTCAAGCACTTGTTTACCTGTTTATCTTGTTTTCTAGTACCTTCTCTAGGCTACTATTCTTTTGTCTTCCTTAGTTTTGGGTATCTTCCAAGATAATTTCCTCTTGCTATTGATCTAGATTTATAACACTAGAAACATGGCCTTTATGCCAAATTAGATAAGTATGAATTCCATACTGCTGCCATCAAGTATCTTGGCTACCAGCACTTCTCTTCCAGGCTAATAATATCTCCTGACAAAATTAAGGCCATCTATAATTGGCTTAAATCTTATAAAATTCAAGATATTCAATTTTTCCTCAGTTTTCCTAACTTCTTCTGCCATTTCATTCAAGCCTACTTTAAAACCATAGTTTTCCTTACTTGCCTTACTTGTAAGGCTACTTTCTGGAATTTTGCCACCTTTTGCCATGCCACTTTTCAGTGCCTTAAAGATACTTTCATCTCTGCTTCTATTCTTACCCATCAGATTCCAGATACTCTGCTTATTATTGAGACTAATGCCTTTGATTATGCTGTCATAGGTATTCTTTTACTCTGCTGTTCAGATGATAAAGTCTGCCCTGTTGTGTTCTACTTGCACATGTTCTCTGTGCCAGAACTCAACTTTGATACCCACAATAAGGAACTTTTTGCCATTTTTGACATGTTTAAAACTTGGCATCACTACTTTGAGGGTTTCACCATTCTGGTCAATGTTGTTACTGACCATAAGAACCTCAAGTATTTTGCTATAACTAAGCTTTTGACTTGCCAGCAAGCCTAGTGATTAGAATTCCTCTCCCAGTTCAATATGCTTATTTGTTTCCATTCAGGTTGTCTTAGTGCTAAACCTAACACTTTGACTAGACAATGGGACATCTATTCCAAAGAGGGGAATAGTAACTACACCTGCATTAATCCACACAACTTCTGCCCTGTTTTCATACAAGAGCAGCTTACTGCCTTGCTCCATGCATTTTCCCTGGCCACTCTGGTGTTCTGATCTGCTATCCTCTTTGACTTTGAATCACTTTACTGTAATGTTCTTTTGGTACTCTTTTCTGATCCTCTCATCTCTGTTCAGCTCTCTGCCCCTTAGCCACCCAATTCTTGTTGGTCTATTAACTCAGGAGGTTTTCTATACTTAGACAATCAGATCTATGTTCCAAATATTTCCAATCTATATCTGTAAGTTCTTTACTTCAAGCATAACCACCCATTATCTGGCCATTTTGAACAGAATTGGACCTTAGAGCTAATTTGTTGTAATTATACCTGGCCTGGCATTTGAGGTTTTGTCAAAGACTATGTCTTCTCTTGTATAACTTGTACCTAAGCCAAGATATCCTGCTATAAATCCTATGGCTTCTTGAAGCAGCTTTCTATCCCTAAAAAGCCATGGAATTCCATCTCAATGGATTTCATTGAGCATTTTCCCCCTTCCTCTGGTCACTCTGAAATCCTTGTTATTGTAGATCATTTATCAAAGTGCATCTTTATTCCTACAGACAATAAGGTAACCTTTCTGGAGTTTGCTAAAATTTTCCTACTCCATATATTCTCCAAACATGGAGTTTCCTTTCACATTACCTTCAATTGTGGCTTCAAGTTTGTCTTCCATTTCTTCTATTCTTTGAAACAAGCCCTTGACATTTGCCTCTATTTTACTTCTGATACCACTCTAAAGGCAATGGTCAGACCAAGCAATTGAATCAGACCCTTGAGCAGTATCTACATGTGTATTGCAACTACCAGCAGGATAACTGGTCTGAGCTCCTTCTGCTCATGGATTTTGCTTACAATAATGTGTGTAATGCTATTATAGGTGTTTTTCTTTTCTTTGCTAATAATGGCTATTATCTGAATGTCTCTGTTCACCCAGAACATGATCTTATCTCTTCTTGAGCTCAAAAATATGCCATTGACCCTAACTTACTCCACAAATTCCTTTGTGAAGAGATAGCTGTCACTTAAAAGAAACATCAAGGTCCCACTAATGCCCAATAATTTTCAGCACTGGACTTCAAAATAGATAACCAGATCTCTATTAAGGCTAAGCATTTCAGGTCTACTTGATCTTCTAAGGAACTTGCCAAAAAGAACTTAGGACCTTACCCCATTATTTCTTAGGCAAGCTTTCTCTTCTTTACATTTTGCCTTCTGAAAAACATGAAGCCTGTGCATCTAATCTTTCATGTCTCTTAATTAGAACCCTCTAACCCCAATATTATCTCTAACTGTGTTTAGCCACCACTTCCACCAGTTAAAATTGATGAAGAACTGGAGTTTGAAATCTCTAAGATCCTTGATTTAAAAATAGACCACAGGCAAAGAAACTGCAAACTACTTTATCTGATTAAGTGGTTAGATTATAAAGATACTGATAAGAAAACCTTATGGCCTTTCACTGCTAAACTAGGTCACACTTTGGAGATCATTGAAAAGTTCCATCTCCATTATCCAGACAAATTCAGACTGTCTTATATTTAATCAAATCAAGATTATTGATCCAGTAATCTAGTTACAAGTCTCTCTATTTACTCAATAGTCATGTTTTACACCTTCTTGACCACCTGCCCTGCCTTTATTACTATATCCTTGTCCTCCACATCCTCTTTAATCTTTATGCCCAACTTCACCAATTTTTCCATTATTTTGTTCATTTTCCTATTTTCTAACTTACTCTTCAAGCCCCTTTTATCATCTCTCTCTCTTACCCAAGCCTTTTAAGGACATTGACCAGCTGCTGCATCAGCTGGTTCTGGTACCTTATTTCTGTTATGGATCTAGACCAACAGCAAAAGGTGTTATAATGCACATTTTCCCTTTTATTTCATTTTTTATCCTGTTACATTTTCCTTTAACTTTTTACATGTTCACATCATGTGACCATGTCACCCCTTCACTATGTCACTATGTCGCATCTTCACTATTTCAAATTTCACACCTTTACCACTTCACACTTCACTAGATCTAGGCTAATCTAGCCTATAATCTCATATTATCTGTTTTTTTCATGTATTTCTAGACTTTTGCTCTCTTTCTGCTATTGGACAGCTTACTGTACACTACTGTAGGGCAGGGAACACTCTCCTGGTCCATGCTTAAAATGCAATAGTATAAAAGAGGTAAAAGTCCAAGCTGAAGTTCTTTAGTCTTGTGCACTTGAAGCTCTAAGGTTTTCACAAGTTCCTTGACTCAAATCTCTTCTTGCCTAGTTCTCATAGCCTTTAGTTCAAAGGTTAGGCTTTAGCAATAGTCTCAGCAGCAGCAGGAGCACATACAAAGGATATAGATATAGTTGCTTGTGATCTTGCAGTATAACACATTCTGTTATCTATACAAGCTTCTATAACCCTTCATTTTCTTTCTGCTGTTAAACACTATGCATACTCTGGATCTTCTCCAGAATGCTCCAGGAAAATAGTTGAATGGGGCTTAGCTTCACCTTATGTGGTGTGCCTTTGCACTAGTTCTAGTGCCCTGAACTCTAAAGGGGTGGAATGAGGTCAAAGGGTGAAAGTAAGTTGTAAAGACTCATGTTCAGAGGTATGAGAACATCAAGCCTGCTCATGAGGTTGAGGGAGGGTTTAGAACAACAGGAAAGAGTGCTGGATTACATTGATATTCAAACTAAGATACAAGATACAGAGCTACAGTACATATACCTTGGAGAACTGAATTATCTAAAGGAAGAAAGGAGATAAGACAGGAGTTGTCTTAGAAGTAAAGGCAGGTGCAAATGCAACCTGGATATGAATAAAGATGTCTGGCATAATGCTAACAATGTCATGTCAAGATAAAACTGGAGGGTAATAGAAATAGATAAGAAGAAAAAGGAACAGAAAGAGAAAGTAAGATTGAAATTACTACAGAGTTGTATTTAAATGGCTTGGAACTATTATATGAAGTTGCTGGTATTATTAGATAGAAAAAGACAGAGGTGAGAGAAAACTAAATAACATGTTGAAGTGGGAACTACCCACTCTGCCTTGATACTCTGGTCTACCTTGGTGGATGCTCCTTCCTAGAACCTTCTGTAGCTTTTGTGCTAGTGGCTACAACTAGATAACTTGGTTTGAGACCTAGGACTCTTGTATAAACCTAGTTGGCCAGACAGTGAGTGAGAGCTGAGGAGGGATCTTCTTAGATCAGGTCCCAGATCACTACTGTGGACTCTAGCCTAGAGGTCAAGAGAGCAAGACTGGGGAAACCCAGCTTGCACCCCCTGCCTTATATATTGTGCTGTGATGCACACAGACCAAGTACAAAGGGTCTACCCTAATGTGTGCTATCTGTGGTCACCAATAGCATAAGTAGCTCCTGCCTCTAAATAGATATAGTAGATGTGCATGGGGCAGAGATGAGGAGTGAGGCAGTGGCCTCATGGATCAAGGGATAGATATGGAAGAAAAGCACAAGTTCCTGAGGAGGTATGGCTGCCTGATGGCTAAGGAGATCCCATCTGGATCTCTGCCACAGATCAGATATCATCAGATAGATCTAGATCTCATCTAGAGATCTGCCACAACTCATGACTAAAGTGTGCTGAAGGAAATACTCTGATATAAAGGAATGGACTTAGACCTTAGCCTAGGGTTTGCCTTATTAGGCAACTCGTTCACACGGTCATGTGCAACTGATCATGTGACCAGCGCATCTCATGCTCCAAAGTTCTCACAGTCACATGAGACCATCGTGTTAGGCTTGAGCCATAACACATGTAGCTAATAAATGTAAAGCAACCAGAGTTACACCAGAGATATAATGGAGTCAAGTTCATGGCATGGGATATAACACAAACTCCACTTCTCCATCAATTTCAACTAGTGGCAGTGGTGGTTGGACATGGTCAGAGATAGTATTGGGAATAGAGAGTTCTAATTGAGAGACATGAAAGACCAGGTGTGCAGACTTCATGTTCTCTGAAAGGCAAAGTATGAAGAAGAGGGAACCTGCCTAAGTAATGATGGGATATGGACCTAAGTTCTTTTTGATGAGCTTCATGGAAGGTTAAGTAGACCTGAAGTACTTAGCCTTGATAAAGACCTGGTCATCTATTTTGAAGTATGGTACCAGAGATCATCAGGCATTAGTAGAAACTTGGTATCTTTTCTGAGTGGTAGCTATCTTCTCATGGAGGAATTCATGGAGCAAGTAAAGGTCAATGGTATACTCTCAAGCTTGAGCAGAGGTAAGACTATGTTCTATATGAATGGAAATGTTTGAAGGATAGCTCTTATTAACAAAGAAATGGGAAACATCTGTGGTAGCATTAGATATGTTGTTATAAGCAAACTCTATGAATAAAAGGAGTTTGAATCAATTGTCCTGCTGATAGTTACAATAAACATGAAGATACTGTTCCAGCGTCTGATTTATTCACTTAGTTTGACCATTATCTTCTGGAGAATAACCAAAGGTAAAGTGAAGGCAGATATTGAGGGCTTGTCTCAAGGAATGGAAAAAGTGGGATACAAATTCAGAACCATAATCAGAGGTGATATGGGAGGATACTCTATGTTTGAAGAAAACATGGAGTAAAAAGAGTTTAGCAAGCTCTGAAAAGGTTACTTTATTATCTGTAGGAATGAAGATACACTGCTTAATAATCTATAATAATGAGGATTGCAGAGTGATTAGAGAATGTGGGAAGTTACTTAATGAAATCCATCAAGATGGAATTCCATGACTTCTTAGAGATAAAAAGCTGCTTTAGAAAGCTATAGGGCTTATAATGGAGTACTTTGGCACAGACACAAGCTGTACAAGAGGAGATATAGTCTTTGATGGAAGCTTGAATGCCAGGCCAGATATAATCATGATAAATTAACTCTAAGGTCCAATTCTTTCTAAAGTGGCCAAATAGGGGATGATTATGCTTAAAACAGAGGACTTGGAGATATAGATTGGAAACATTTGAAACATAGATCTGATTATATAGGCATTGTCAAAACAGTATCTAGATGCTTAAACTCTGTCACACCTAATCCTAAGAAGCTAAAAGGGACTTCTAGATCAAGCATACTGCTAAATCATAGAGAAATGCTAGAGAAGTTAGTGTTAAACACTAGAGTGCACTTCAGATCTTTTCTGGAACACTTCAGAGAAATGGTTGAATGGGGCTTGACTTTACCTTATGTGGTGAGCCTTTGCACTAGTCCTAGTATCCCAAATTTCAGAAGAGGGTAGAAAAGAGTCAGAGGATTAGAGTAAGTCATAGAGACTTGAATTCAAATGTGTAAGGGCATAGAGCCTGCTTACAAGGTAGAAAGAGGATGTAGAATAGCAGGAGAAAATGCTTGGTTAAGTTGCTGAGGTACAAGATACAGAGCTACAGTAGTTATATCTTAAAAAAGTGGATTATCTAAGAGAAAAGGGAGATGAGATAGGAATAGTCTCAGAAGTGAAGGCAAATAATAAATATAACCAGGATATGAATAAAGATGTTAGGCATAACACTAACAATGTCATGTTAAAATAAAATAGAAGGGTAATAGAAACAAAAAAGAAAGAGGAACAGGAAGTAAGAGTGGAATTACTATGAATGTTATGAACTAATACTATTTAGCCATGGTCTATCTTTACTTTTATCCTACATTAGGTTCTTTTTTTTTATTTAGGTTCATTTTAGCTCCTTTCTTATGCCCTATGTTTCTATTTAGCTAGTTTATATCTCTCTCATGGTATTAGCTAATAGTATATAAGAACAAGGGTCTAAACTGGAGAATCCAGTTTAAAGCACTTGTTCCATGATAATCTTTTCTGCTATGGGCACTTCTCAAGACTACTAGCTGTTCTTTTGAGTTTGAGCCTATTGTTATGCTAGGCCTGGATAGGGTCAGGCATAGATCTTAGAAGAGAAAACTGCAAGGGGATAAGCTTGATGAAGGGTCAGTGTTGCAAACCATGCAACGACCACTTTCATTCTCATGTGATCATGGGAATCCCATCCCTTATCAGGCTAAACCCTAACTTAGGATCTGGCATATACTATACGAGTATTCCTAAGGTTAGTGGCCATAAGGCACATCTAGGGATCTTCCCTGGATCTTCCCCTGATCTCCCTGATCTCAGATCTGACCATCTCCATGGATCTGACGGATCTACCAAGGTGATCTCATCTGTGGATTGAGATCCCTGTCCTCATTGTGTCCACGCCTCTTCTCTTCCATTCTGCCACATCTTACGAGAGGCCCTTTGCCTCATTCCTTATCTCCGCCCCATGCATTTACCATACGGCCTACATGAGTATGCCTTATACACTATTAGCTGGCTTACTGTACATCTTTAGGGTAGACACGGATGTACATGGTCCATGCACCTCTTAGAGTAGTATATAAAGGCCGAGCTCAGAGTGCTAAAGTCCTCAGACTTTATCACTTGCAGCATAGGCAGTTTTAGGCTTTAGAGAAAGCTCTTCTCAGGAAACCAGGCCCTTCAAGGAAGGCATAGGTCTTAGGAAGCTCGAGCTCATGTCTCATCTGAGTCCTCCTTGTCATTAATTTTCAAGGCATTCCTCAGTTGCTCCTCGTCTGAGCCACCATTTAGTTTCTCCCCAGTGTTCCTCCTCTTTCATCCCATAGTCTAGGTGTAGCCTCTGGTTTCCAGAGTCGTAACAGTCAGCTTGTGGACAAGGGATGGTATGACACAAGGACAACACTAACAAAGGGATACTTGGATGAAGGGTCAAGCTACAATAGGGATGCTGGCCTGTGAAGTACAATTAATGACTTGGCATTGATGGAGTTCAAGTGGTTTCTGTTATGGGCAACTACCTGCCCTAGCCTTAATACTCAAGATAGCCTTGGTAAATGCTCCTATCCTATTCTGAAACATTGGTAAGGCTTTTGACTAGTGGCCCCTAACTAGGTGAATAAAAGAAGATAAGACCACTACTCTTGTATAAACCAGAAGCCAGCAGCCCTAGTATAGACTAGCCTATATAACCAGCTAAGAGGTCAAGAGAGCAAGACTGGGGAAATCCCAGCTTGCACCCCCTGCATTATATATTGCCAGTGCATGTGCACAGACCAAGTATAGGAGGACCCTATACTATACTATCTATGTACACCAATAGTATAACTGGCTCTATTATAAAGGGGAGAGGAATGCATGGGATAGCAATGAGAAGTAAGGCAGTGGCCTTATGGATTAAGGGATTGGAATAGAAGAGAAACCACATCATAAAGATGTGGGAGAATGGAAGCACACTGGTTCTCAGATATGAATAAGACATGGCCACTATAAGGCTAAGGAGATTCAATCTGGATCTCTGCCACAGATGCAGATCCTAATCTAGATCCTGAGATCAGATATCATTGGGAACTGTACCTGGATCTTACCTGAGATCTGCCATATCATGTGACTAATGCCTGGTGCAGGGGAATATACTCTGATATATGGACTTAGCCTTAGCCTAGAGTTATTCTTATAAGAATACTCATTTACACAGTCACATGCTCCTGGTCACATGACTTTGCAACCATTCACATCACATGCTTAAAAGTTCCCATGGTCATGTGCTTAAGACCATTTGTTTGCTAGTTGCATAATAGTTTCCTCTTGTGCACCAATGCATAAACTAAGAAGGGATAGATTATCAAGAGACCATAAGGCTTGAGATAGCAAGAAGACTTTGGTACAAGCATAGAGCAAGTTGAAGTAGAGAGGTAAGAATTAGTATAAGAAGAAGAGAGGTGAGGTATACTACTTTATAGTACAAGGAATAGAGTTCAGACTTAGTTGGATAAGTTATATGGATGATGAATGCTAAGTAAGTAATCCATGTGGAAATGGATGGAACACAGGAGAAGCAGTCTGCTTGTAATGTGGGATGACTCATGCAAGGAAAGCAGATCATGAGTAATAGTGGCTGAGTCAAGGAATGTTCTGGAATGAAAGAAGGGGAAGGTTCCAGAACATGAACAAGAAAGCATTCAAGATTTGTGAAGATAAAACTATGGTGAGGTGAAAAGGAAAAAGAATAGGGAAATCATAACATCCATAACAATGGAGTTGTATCAGAATGGCATGGAGCTACATATAAAGTTATTGGTATTATTAAATAGAAAGAGAATGTAGGTAAGAGGAACTAAATAACACATAGCAGATAAACAAAAAGCAACTGGAGTTGCACTGAAGATGAAATAAAGTAGACTTTGTGGCATAAAATATGACAGTTAGGCTCTAGGTGTGAGATACTATTAGAACTTAGGGTAACAGAGAAGGAAAACTTCAAAAGCAAACTCTAGGGTTGGGCACATTGATATGGCTTAACCTATGGGTGAGAACATAGATGTGGGGGCTTCTTAAAAAGTCCAGAGATTTCCAGAAGGTTAAAAAGAGCTTTTCTTGAATTGAATAGAACTTGACTTCACCTTATATGATGTGCCCTTGCAGAAACTTGGTGTCCTGATTTACACAGAGATCAGAGATATAGAGGAGAGCAGTCTCATGGCTCAATAAAAAAGACAAGCAAGACAAGAAGTATCAAGTCTAGTTATAATGAGATCAAACTCTTAGGATTTCTTAAAGAATTTCATCAAGGCTTTGGGAATACTCCAGAGTGAACTGGAGGGTCAGAGGGTAAGCTGGGGAGCTTAGTTAGAGTAATAATGAAGTCAAGATAGGGGTATTTTTGTTAATATTCAAATTAAGGTACTACATATAGGAGTTACAGTACTTATAGTTTTGAAGTAGCAAAAGATCTAAGTGAGAAAGGGGAATAAGATTGGAGTTATCTCAGAAGCAAGAGTAGATGCCAAGGTATCTAAGAGATAAATGAAGATGACAGGGAAGACAACATCCTGTTATGGCTCTAGCCTAACATGCAGTCACACATGATCATGAGAGTTCTCCAGTAGCATGTGATGCAGGTCATGTGACCAAGAGCACATGATCGTGTGAAGGAGCAGCCTTATAAGGTCAAGCCCTAGGCTAAGGTTAGTAGTTCTCATACGAGTATTCCCCGGCACTTGCGAGGTCACGTGATGTGGCTGGATCTCAGATGAGATCTTAGATCTATCTGATGATATCTCTAACGGAGATTAGGATCTGATCTATGGCAGAGATCTAGATAGATCTCCTCAGCCTTCAGATAGCCATGCCATTCTCATAGAACCAGGGCAGTGCTTCCCTTCCATTCTCCCACATCCTCATGGTGTGGCTTCTCCTCTCCATCCTATATCCGCGAGGCCCTTGCCTTACTCCTACCATACAATCCATGCATTCTCTTATCTATTATGAGAGCTGAGCTACTTAGGCTATTGGTGTCCATAGATAGCTAGCATTAGGGTAGGCTCCCTGTACTTGGTCCGTGTGAGGGACCCAGCAATATATAAGGCAGGGAGTGGTAAGCTGAGGTCTCCTCAGTCTTACTCTCTTGTCTCTTAGCTGAGATTATACAAGGGATCTCTATGATCTCCTGGCTGTCCCTCTTAAGGGATTCCCCTGAGCTCTCTAGGGTTAGGCTCCAACTTTCCCTTTGCCTAGTTCAGGGCCACTAGTACAAAAGCCCTAGCAGTAGTGAGGAAGGTGCTCACCAAGGTGTTAGTGAAGTATCAAGGATATGGGTAGTCACCCATAACACATCCAATCATATTGGACTGAAACTGAAGGATGGCAGGAAGAAGCAAGAGAAAACAGGAATAAGGACAGAAAGTGAAGGCAGATTGAAAATGAAACTAAATATGAAGTAGTAATGGAGTAGCTTGAAGGAGATAAGGTAAAGACTAGGGTAAACTTAACTGAGAACAGAAACAGAGCTAATCAGAATTAAATTGAAAAGGAAGTAAAGGGTCAAAGAAACTGTGATAATACTAGGGTGGGAAGAGCCTGAGTACAACTGGAGTGAAATGGTATAGTAACAGAAGGGCCAGAGTTGCATGGAGAGAAATCAAGGGCTAGTATAGCTTACTGGTAAGCACTGGATATGGAAAACCAAGTAAAAGCTGGGTTGAAATTAGGTCTAAAGTATAAAATATAATAGACATAGAAAATCTCCTGAGTCAATAAACCAATGAAGTTAGGTGACAGAGGGTTAGAGAGCTGAACAGAGATAAGAGAATCAGAAGAAAGTACTAAGAGAATATCAAAATAAAGTGATTTAAAGTTGACAAGAATAGTAGACTGGAAAACTGGAGTGGCTAAGGAGAAAGCCCAGAGTAAAATGGTAAGCTGTTCTTGTGTAAAGATAGGTTGGAGGTTATGCAGATTGACATGGGTATAGTTGCAGGATTTGATAATCATTCCATGCTATTTTAACAAAGCCATCCAATAACAGAAAAAGAGCAGGAGCCTAGAAATATATAAGATGAACATAAGGCTACAATAAGGTATAATATCATAGCCTAGACCAGTCTAGACCAGTGAAGTGTAAAGGTATAAAGTATAATAAAGTGATGGGATAGACATTCCATCATCTAGTCAAAGCATTAGCCTTAGCATTAAGGTAGCCTGGATAGAAATGAATAAGCATATTGAACTGGAAAAGGAATTCTGACCATCAGGCTTGCTAGCAAGTCAGAAGCTTAGTTATAGCAAAATACTTGAGGTTCTTATGATTAGTAATGTTATACTGCAAAACCTTGAGCAACTACACCTATATCCTTGGTGTGTGCTGCTGCTGCTGCTGATACTATTGCTGAAGCCTAACCTTTGAACTAGAGGCTAGAAGAACTAGGCAAGAAGAGATTTGAGTCAAGGAACTTGTGAAAACCTTAGAGCTTCAAGTACACAAGACTAAAGAACTTCAGCTTGGACTTTCACCTCTTTTATACTATTGCATTTTAAGCATGGACCAGGAGAGTGTTCCCTGCCCTACAGTAGTGTACAGTAAGCTGTCCAATAGCAGAAAGAGAGTAAAAGTCTAGAAATACATGAGAAATACAGGTGGTATGAGATCATAGGCTAGATTAGCCTAGACTTCAGTAAAGTGTGAAGTGGTGAAAGGTGAAGAGGTGACATAGTGAAGAGGTAAAGTGGTGACAAGGTGAAGATACTATGATGTACCACTTTTTCCATTACAATCACTACCTTTACTAATAACTACCTCATTATAGTTATGCAAATGGAATTTAGAGCCCTAATTCTGAAGACCATTATTGGAGAAACCTTATGGATATTAAAACACTTTCCTCCTTCAGATAATAAATACCACTATAGAAATCCTTATGATATTAATCTCTGTTATCCAAGGACATAGTAGATTAGACAAACTTCTAGAGGTAGAACATAGTGTCACACACATATAAGATGTTACAATCCCATTGTACACTGATGGTTTCACTCATGTGACCATGAGACTCACCTGCCCTATAAGGATAAATCCTAGGCTAGGTGTTGATTTGATATATCAGAGTATTCCCTGCTAATGAATTAGTCATGTGATGTGGCTGGATCTCAGATGAGATCTCAGATCTTACTAATGATATCTGATCTGACAGATCTAGATTAGGATCAGATCTGTGGCAGAGATCAAGATAGATCTCCTTGGCCTTATGGCAGCCATGCCATATTCATATCCACTTACCCTGATGCTTCCATTCTCCCATATCCTCATGATTGTGGTTTTCTTCTACATCCCTTGATCTGCAAGGCCCTTGCCTTATTCCTAGATCACACCCTATGCCCACTATTTCTATTTATGGAAGGTATGAGAGATAACTGCTATTGGTTAATATAGATAGTAGCTTAGTCATCCTGTGTATTCTGGCAATATATATACAGGGTGGACAAGACCTGGAGTCTCTCCAGTCTTGATCACTTGTATCTCTACTCCCCTTACTCTGGGCTTATAGTATTGAGTTAACCCAGATCCTCTTCTTCTCTTATGGCCTAAACACTTGGGATTGCCCTTGTGCTAATTCAGGTTTCCCTTTCAAGATTCACAAGCCTAGTTTGGGCCACTAGTCTCAAAAGCCCCTTGTCATTGTCAATTCCTGTCACTCACTGGTGATTTGCATAGTATTAAGATTGGACTCAGAGCAGTCCATAACATAAGGTAATGAACATGTGACCAGTATCTTAGTCTAGCACACTTGAACTTGTACCATTCAGTTCTCAGTGACTGCTCCTTAACTCCCCTCTGTTACAGTTTCAACCTAACACAATGGTCTCACATGACTGTGAGAACTGTGGAGCATGTGATGCAACTGGTCATGTGCCAGGAGCACGTGATTGTGCAAATGAGTAGCCTTACAAGGCAAACCCTAGGCTAAGGCTAAGTTCTAATTCAGAGTATTCCTCTGGCATCAGATATTGGTCACATGATGTGGCAGATCTCAGATGAGATCTAGATCCCTCCGATGATATCTGATCTCTTGATCTAGATTAGGATCTGATCTGTGGCAGAGATCCAGATGGGATCTCCTAGGCCTTATGGTGGCCATGCCCATTTCATTGATCTATACCAGTGCCCTTCCATTCCACCCACATCCTCATGGTG
>JBBPJW010000495.1:0-28187 GCA_038088935.1 Pulveroboletus aff. viridisquamosus
AATACATGAGGTAGCTGGTGTACAGAGAACAATGCTAAATAAGGAAATAGGGCAAAGGGAAACTAAATAGGAACCAATGGCAAATAGGGAGTAATTAGTAAAAGAAAGCAAGGCAAAGGTAAGATATAATAGCAGAGAGCCAGGCCATGACATCAGAGAAAGTCTAGACTACAATAAGATAAAAGGCTATGCTACATAAGGTACAAAGGCTAGACCAGGCTAGACCCAACCTCATGGCATGATAAGATAAGATAAGATAAGATAAGATAAAAGAAAGCGGTCAAAGATAGTAAATAGTAAAGAAAACTTAGCTTAGAGTAAGAATGAAAAATAGCCCCTATCTAAGTAGTGCCAGTATATAACAACAGTACCATATAGGAGTTACAGTACTTATAGTTCTGAAGTAACAAAGAGTATAAGCAAGGAGTAGAGATAAGACCGGAGTTGTCTCAGAAGCAAGGGCAAATGCCAATGTATCTTGAAGATAAATAAAGATGTCAGCAATAACAGTATCAAGGCATATCAGACTAAAACTGAAAGATGGTAAGAGATGCAAGAGACAAAACAGGAAAATGAAAGGAACAAGAGTGGAAAAAGGCACAGAGTTACAATAGAGTAGTCTGGAGGGGACAAAGTGAAAATTAAAATGTACTAAGTAACTAAAAATGCAGCAAAGCTAAATAAAATAAAGTGAAAAGGGAACAAAGGGTTGAAACAGCTGTAGTAACACTAGTGCAGGGAAAACATGAGCATAGTGAGTTCAGAGAATCAAGTAGAAGCTGGGTCAGAATTGGATTTGGAATGCAGGATATGACATTTGCACAGTTTTATAATGGTGGTAGTAAAAGTAAAGTGAGATTTTGATTTGTATGTACCATTGAAGTCTTTGCATATATCACATGACCAATAGATTGTGTAGAAATATCTCAAAATATGTCAATTTTACACATTCTTTTGTTAGCAACAAAACTGTTATAATAAGTATCCTTGATTAATTACAGCATATCTCATGAGCCTGTAAATTCAATCACATGACCTAGGGAGATGATTTGTAGCCAAGAGTGACTACTATTACAATTTCCCTTTTTTTTTCCTTTTTCCTTGCCATGTTTCATATTCACATGTCTCAGACACTTTCTTGTTTATGTTCTGGAATCTTCCCCTTCTTTCATTCCAGAACATTCTCTGACTCAGCCAATATAACTCATGATCCATTCCTCTCACATGAGTCACACTGTATTACTCACTTGCTGCTTCTCTTGTATTCCATCCATTTCCACACAGATCCATTACTTAGCATTTGTTATTATCATGACTTATTCAACTAAGTCTGAACCTTGTTTCTCTATACTATAAAGTAGCATATGTTACGATCCTATCGTACACGATGGTCAGCACGTGACCGTGAGAGCTTCATAGCATGTGATGCACTGGTCACCTGATCAGTTGCACGTGATCGTGCGAACGAGCTGCCTATCAGAGCTTAACCCTAGGCTATGGTTTAGTCCTTATTCAGAGATTCAGAGTATTCCCCCGGCACAAGGTATCAGTCACGTGATGTGGCAGATCTCTAGATGAGATCCAGATCGTACCCGATGACATCTGATCTGTTGATCTAGATTAGGATCGATCTGTGGCAGAGATCCAGATGGATCTCCTCGGCCATGCTATCTTCATATGATCGGTATCTGTGCTTCCCTTCCATTCCCCCACATCCTCATGGTGTGGCTTTCTCTTCTACATCCCTTATCCGCGAGGCCACTGCCTCACTCTTCCATTACGATCCATGCCTCATCCTCCCCTATTTAATAGGCATTAGTCAAGACGCCCTTTACGCTATTGGTTCACTTAGATAGCTTAGTTTAGGGTAGACCCTCTGTAGCTGGTCTGTGCGCCAGTATTAACAATATATAAGACAGGGGGTGCAAGCTGGAGTCTCTCCAGTCTTGCGCTCTTGTGCCTTCTCGTGCTTTACCTGGTTGATCAGCAATCTCAAGCCTGAACCCCGGACTAGGGTTCCCCTTGCAGCTCTCACTCGGTCCTATAACCCTAAAGGGTATCGCCTAAGGTCTAAGCCTTGTACTCACAAGGATTGCCTAGTTGCGGCCACTAGTACAAAAGCCGTATAACCGAAACCGAAACCGAAGAGCGCACACCAAGGTGCTACCGTAACCAAACCGGGTCATTGTGACCATAACAGCATACTTTGCCTCTCTTCTTCTTACACTACTTCTATCTTCTACTTCCACCTCATACATCAATATACTTGATATCTTGGCCACCTTGAGGCATTCTCCTCTTGGTAATATATCCCTTCTTAGTCCATGCATTAGTGTACAAGAAGGAACACTTGGAAACCTGCAGGCCAGTGTCTCTGCAGTCACTCAACACCTTGTTCAAATGTCCCTTGATAGTATTGTTCTTGTGTTGCACCACTCCTTATCCATAAGCTGACCCTTTGTCAAGCTCACCCCACTCATAGTTGCCTCTTTCAAAGGTCTAAACCTGACCCTATCCAGGCCTAGCATAACAACTACTATATTTAGTCTCACCAAAGCTAAGCAAAATTTCTATCTCTGAGTACAGTACACTTCACACATTGCATTGAGGTCAAACATTGTAACTGTTATGCTAGGCCCAGGTAGGGTCAGGCATAGACCTCAGAAAAGGGAACTGCTAGGGAATGAGCTTGACAAGGGTCAACTCAGGGATCAAAGGTAAGGTATAACATAAGGATAACATCAGAGGGTGCTCAAACAAAGGGTCAAGCTACAGCAAGAATGCTAGCTTGTGGAGTACAATCAATGGTGGACATTGATGGAGTTCAAGGATATTTTCTCTTGTGCACAGATGTGTGAACTAAGAAAAATGAATTGCACCTGTGTAGGTACATTGAGGGTAGACAAGGTATTATGGAGGTAAGAAGTATTGTAAGGAAAAAATAGGCAAACTACACTACTTTATAGTACAGCTAAACAAGGTTCAGACTCAGTTGAATGAGTTATAGGGATGATAAATGCTAAGTAAGTGATTTATGTGGAAATGGATGGAATGTTGGAGAAGCAGTTCAAGCATAATACTTGATGACTTGCACAGAGGAAGCAGATCATGAGTAATAGTGGCTGAGTCAAGAAATGTTCTGGAATGAAGGAAGGGGAAGTTTCCAGAACAGAAACAAGAAAGTGTCCCAAGATGCATGAAAAGGAAGCTAGAATGATAAAATAGGAAAAAAAGATGAAGAAATGTAACAGCAACAGTTTTGTTACTCACTGTATGACAAAGATCCAAAGATGGAAAAGAAAAAAAGCATGGACAGCAGGAAAAAAAAGCACCTGTCCTGATTTTGAAATGTACAAGAATGCACTCTCAGTGATGCAAACCAAGGGTAAGCCCTATATTTATAGGCATTTCTTCTATACTAATCTACCATAGTTCTTATAGGTAATTATTCTAATATCAGTAGCTTGACATCTACTGAGGTTCTCATCATTCCACTTAACCTCTGCACAACACCCCTTTCAACAAGCAGATTGTCTCTCACTTGTTCTGCACCTTTCAGAGCATCACATAACTCCTATACTGTTAGAATTGTTAGATTACCAAGCGCTCACGCAGCCACGAACGCGGACCACTCTGTTCTTCGTCGGTATGCATGCGGTCTGCGACGCCACAATTCCACAATGTACCTAGCTATATGGACCCTTCTTGTCACTATCTTGTGTATGCATTTCATCCCTTTTATTCCGATGAGTCTTAGTCTCGCAACCCTATGAACCTTATTATTGCCTCGTTCATAGGGTATGTTAGCACTTGTATATAAAATGTACCTCTTTTGTCCTGAGCACCTCAGTCCGTTGCTTCCGCACACGACTGAGATGAGTACCTCTTCTCATCATCATCTCACCCACTCATACTTACTGGTATATAGATATCTCTGATAATAAATTGCAATCAGATGGTGTCATCGAGCAGAAATATGATGGTCGACAGTGTTTTATTGCTTATATAAGCGACGCGCTTTGGGTGTTGCCCACCCCCACTCCTACTCGATCCTAGCCCGGCTCAGTGACTCAGGACGTCGTCGCGTGTGCTCCTTTGACCGCTGCCATGGATGAAAAACGAGCTGCCAGCGCGGGCGGCTTTAAGACCGCGAGTCTCCATACGGTGCAGGATATTCCGCCTCCTGCCACACAACGCCGCTGGCAGCGGGGATTTGACGCCCTGAAGAAATGGTCGCGTTTCGCTATCTTCTTTCTCCTTGTTTTGTCGTTTCTATGGATCAAGCTGCGTGCAACACACATTCAAGGTGGAAAATACGACACTCTTATGAAGGAGTATATGAAGTACGGTAACAGGAGGCCAGATGGACCTTTGAGGGGTCGTAGGGCGGAGGAACTCTTCTTGTGAGCTCAGGTGTTCGTCTTTCGGTTCAGATTTTTGGTGATGCTCTTGACAGAACCGTTCCAAACGAACAGAGTGCACTAGCTGCCTCCCGTCGCTATGCTTCGAGACCTCATCTAGCTGGCACTTCCCGTGATCTGGAAACTGCGAAATACTTTCTCGCACACCTGCAACAAGAGTTAGGCATCAACCATACCCCCGAGCTGCCAGTCTACCTAGCTGGCTCGGAGGAGGCTCGCATGGCCACTCTGAATATTTCTGCATACGTGGAACCTACAGCTTGGATAACAACATACTATCCTATCCTCAATTTTCCTCTCAACCACAGTCTAGAAATTCTCGGAGACAATGGAAACCCTATCTGGTCTGCTGAATTGGAGGAGGTTTCCGATGGGACAGACCCGGAGGCCACCGAGTATGCGACGGCAGTCCCCACTTGGCATGGTATCAGCCGTGGCGGTGAGGCTCAAGGAAAGCTCATATACGCAAATTATGGACTGAAAGAAGATTATGATGCTCTTGTGGAGGCGGGTATGCCACTCCCCTTTCCATTATCGATTTTGCTTCACTCTGTTTGCTAAGGAATCGATTTCAACGGAAAAGTCGTCATTGCTCGCTATGGAGGTAATTTCCGTGGACTGAAGGTACGCTAGGACTGGTTTGAGCACGCGTATAGCTCTTCATGCAAGGTAATCAGGTCAAGAGGGCTCAGGAACTTGGTGCTGCTGCCGTTTTAATCTACTCGGATCCAAGAGATGATGGCACTGTTACGACTGAGAATGGATACCTACCGTAAGTTATCATTCGATGTAGCAGCACGTCAAATGCTGAAAGTATTCAGTTACCCTCACGGGCCTGCTCGTAACCCCACTTCTGTCCAAAGGGGATCCGTCCAGTTCTTGTCACTTTACCCAGGAGACCCCTCAACTCCAGGCTATCCTGCTTATGAAAACAGCACACGAGTTGATGGTAGCAGCAAGCCAACAATCCCTAGTTTACCCCTCTCATGGACAAATGCCAAAGTTTTGCTGGATCAGATCGCAGACGGAAAGGAAAGTCCCACTGTGCGGGTGGTCAACAATGGTACGAATCTAATGATATATGTCAAAAGCGAGTGATTCATCCAATAGTATCGCTCGTCAGTCGAGGAGAAGGTTACACCTATCTGGAATACCTTTGGTATTATACCTGGTCACATCAAGGATGAAGTTGTTGTGCTTGGTAACCATCGTGATGGTATGCGTACGCAATCAAATGCACCATACACTAATCTACGTGTCTAGCCTGGGTACGACATCTGCATTTGGTCAAGAAACCATAATCATGAAACCTTTCAGGTCCTAGGGGCTTCGGATCCCTCTTCGGGTACTGTCTCGGTTCACGAGGCTATCCGTGGGTTTGGTATGCTGTTGCGAAACGGCTGGCGACCCCTGCGGACAATTCTTATCGCTAGTTGGGACGGAGAGGAGGTATGAGTGCTCTTGTTGCACAATCTTCCGCCTAACTATACTCTAAGTACGGACTGGTGGGTAGTACTGAATGGGGCGAAGACTTCACGAGCTGGATCAGAGAGCACATTGTCGCTTACATCAATCTTGGTACGCTTTTGTACCTCAGTGGCATGGTGATGCGTGCGTCTTACTTTCCAATTTAGATACATCCGTCTCTGGATCACACCTAAGAGCATCTGCATCACCACTTCTCGCCCACCTTCTGCGCAGCACCGCCGAGCAAATCCCTCATCCGACCTTTGAAGGACGATCACTTTGGGACGCTCGCTCCGATGAAGGTGACTTCTTTGGGGAGAATCTCGACGCTGAGGCGACCACTATGTACGATGAAATGGAGTCGGCCGCCGACAGCATAGGCATACATCCCCTGGGATCCGGCAGTGACTATACTGTCTTTTTGCAGTACATCGGGGTGAGATTTGTCTAGGGATCGTAAGGGTTAGATCTGATGTCTCTCCAGGTGGCTAGTTCCGAAGTAGGGTTCACCTCGACTCTGCATGATCCTGTGTACCACTATCACTCAGTCTTTGACTCACAACACTGGCAAGAGTTATACGGTGACCCGAGTTTCTGTCGACATGTATATTTCCGGACCGACAGTAGACTCCGCAATGGCTGACCACCTTCCCAGGTTGCAATTGCCAAGCATATTGGCCTCCAAATTCTCCACCTCTCTGGTGATATTATCTTACCTTTCAACACTACCCACTACTCTCTGGAGCTACAATCGTATCTCGAGAAGTACGTACCTATATACCTACTCCGACCGATATCGCCAACCTTTCTTCCTGTAGGTTGGAGCGACTCACCGAGACCTCATCACTAGAGGTCGACTTCACTTCTCTGCGCCAGTCTATTTGGGCTCTTCAAGCTGCTAGCGCGCAACTTGACATCGAAAAAGCTGTAGCCGAGGTCAAGCTCAGGAAGATTCTCAGAAGATTGAAAAAAAGACAAGCGCTCCCGCGCAAAGTGTACCGTGAGATGAGAAAGGCCATTTGCAAACTCACTAAATATATCGGGAGGGAGTGCAATGCGCCTGGAGCTGACGAGACTACAGACTTCGTGTTCGTGTCCGACTTAAACCAACACCCACATGTCCGCTAATTACGCTCCAGGTTTCCGAGGAAGCAGCTGCGGAAGGCAATTGAACGTGTCAAGGCTGTCAATCACAAACTTATTGCATTCGAACGAGGATTCATCTCGAAAGAAGGTATCAAAGATCGTGAGTGGTATAAACATCTTGGGGTGGCCCCGGGAAAGTGGTTGGGTGAGCTCGCAAGTGACACTGAATGTGCCGTGCCAGGATCGCTGATGGCTTATATTCTTAGGCTACGGCGCGACAACATTGCCTGGAATAACTGAAGCCATAACTATGGATAAGGATGCACATGCAGCTAGTCGTGAAGTCGAAAGACTTGGGATCTACATCGACGAACTGATCGAGAAGATCTCAGAGTGATTAGTCAAGTCCTCTAGTTAGTCTGTTGGTATCTGACATTCATAACATGCGTTCGATTCGATGTACTACCATGTCACTCTTAGTGCAAAAGAATCACTATTTTCGTTCTAACATTTTCATAAAGACAATTACTGTCCTCGGGTTCAAACTGTGAATTCAGACCATGGCCCTCCATCTACTACGCATTTTTCCCGGATTTTTTCTGGTGTGCATTCAGCATCCGGCATCTACGGATTTCGAAATTCCAGCCTCAGACATTGTCGCCACACGATTGCAGGATGAAGGCATGAAACCCGAGGACTCGGATAAAGTTTAGAAAGGTTGCAGAACAAACAGTGGGTATATTATGGGTGTGAGTAGTAAGGTATAGCGCCTAAGAAGCCATCACATATAATACTGGATAAAGTAGGGGACCGAAATTGTAAGTAGTTCAAGGGATTATTGTCGAACCTGGAACCTGGAGATGCATCAGGGATGTCTACATGATGCCAGCGGGTGGATGGTTCAATTAAAAGATCATCAACCGTAAGAGAATGTCCTTGACCTCGTCTAGAGGAAAAGAGCTCCTTGAAGCGGGTATTGAGTTTCAGTTGCGGGAATCTGTCAAATTGGGCAGTGACTCGTGTGTAAGAAGATCTTCCTTCTTTCTGATCTCAGAGAGTACAAGGACAGTAGCCAAATCCTCAAGTCCTTCCTTCTTCCTTGCCTTGGATAGAGTGCCTGTAAAAATGCGACTAGGATCTGTCCTATGTTCACGTTGTGCTTGTTCCTCCACCGCCTTTTTGGCCTTGGCTTCGGCCTCCTGCTGTTTCTTCGACTCCTCTTGTGCTCGAAGTTGTTGCAGCTCCACATGGCCTTCCTCTGATGTCAGAATTCGG
The DNA here is from genome assembly GCA_038088935.1 of Pulveroboletus aff. viridisquamosus. NCBI lineage: Eukaryota > Fungi > Basidiomycota > Agaricomycetes > Boletales > Boletaceae > Pulveroboletus > Pulveroboletus aff. viridisquamosus. Next base: position 8,250 of record JBBPJW010000495.1, read on the forward strand.
GTCCCCGCGCCTGTATTTCTGAGAATTTCAGAAGCGTGCCACTGTGTGCGTGAGGGTGACAGTGTCAGCTGCTATTTATTGAAGACTCCGAACCTAATGGCCTTGCACGTTCCCTCTGCTTGGCTTCTAGTGCCAAGGAGGAGATTCAAATCTGTCATAGATGTGCTCAACCGTGACAATCTACATCGACTTGTTCATCAAGAATCGATTCTGCAGCTTCATCCGGTGAGCAGTATCCTCCTATACTTGCTAGAGGGATTATACAGGGACTTATACATGACCTCCAATTTTCAGTTTTTCAAATTAGAAGCAAGATCTCTTGGATATGGGGCTGAATGGTCAATACCATCATTGATTCTGACAGACATTGATGATTGAAGTACATCATTCCTCTTAACTCCTGCCAATTTCTTGACTGACATTTAAATACATGTGTACCTATCTCCCTTAACATTTTCGAGCCTACAGGATATGTGGAATGTAGTGTCCTGAACATTTGCATTGCATATGGAGTTTGCACTAAGGGTGACATGATAAACTCAATTCCACGGCTTCGTCTTGATGGTTGTCTAGTAATTTAATTATACCTTGACCTTCACAACGGTATCCGAGTTGACACAGCAACGCGTAGTGGATGCGTCGTCCATAAGGTGGTCTGCATAGCTACATAAACACAAGCTTTTTTTCTGTTCCTTACCTCGACTTGTCTGGGTCACTTCTTAGACTTGGCTTTCAGACATTCACCCAAAGATTGACAACCGCCGAAACATTGGACGACTCAACTGACTCGGGCATCGCTACTTGTCCAATACTGTCACCAGTAGCATGTTGACTACTGAATCAAAGCCCACAGTATGGACGAGGGCAAGGGTACCTCTCTCGATATTCGTTATCAGTGTCGGCATATCACTCTTTACCACCGCATACGAAACGGCTGTCAGCCCTCTTTTCGGCAGCGATGCAGTTGCCAAGTACATGGACTACGTGGTACATGGGAGTACAGTGATGGGAATCATACTCCCGAAGCTGTCGCGCCCGCTACTTCTACCATTTCTCGCGGTGCTTGTTGAGGTTGCCCCGCACACCTCCTATTGGATCAGTGTCTTCGCTGCAAGGAATGGGGACCCAGTACTTGGGTCACTCTTGACCCACGCGTCAGTCCTCGCCCCAGTAGTTTATCTCGCAGCGTCGCTAGCTACGAGTATTGACGTGAGTTTTCGGCTGCATCACAGATGATCTGAGACGTCGCCTTTTGTGAATCTAGTATATGCTTGGCACTATGGCTTTAGCAGTGAACGCTCTGCAACTACGTCCACTCATTCTACTTGTCGTGCGTCACTTCTCTCTCGGTACTCATAAGGATGTCGTGGTGAGTGTCCCTGCCTTCCTCTTTGCGGGCTAGGGGACCAATCGTCAGCTGCCGACAGTTCCTGATATTGGGAAGCTTTACATCCCTCGTCTGGACACTGGAAAGACTCGAGGTCACTCATCCCTCTAGCGGAGCTTCCCCGTCGAATATAATTGGTATAACGAGGAAACTCTGGGCCATGTCAATCCCTGCCATCTTTCTTTTTCCGGTCATTCGCTCTCCGACTCTTTCAGGTTCTAGTGTATTTCCGTATCAATGCCAGGATTATCCACTTCGTATTCTCTCCTCCAGAGACTCCGTAACGGGGGTTATCGTGGTTGGGGAATTGTTGTATCCGATGACGGAGACGGCAAATCCAGCCGCCCTACACCCACTTCGCTACCTTCGCGCGTCACATTCACTCTTGGGTGGTGTTTGGCTTGGATCGGATTTCACTTCCCTCGATGGCGTCCCCTCTCGAACTGACCAAGCTGGAACACCGCTCGGTGATTCGATTTATGGCGCATTTGTTCTGCAGGAGGCGGTTCGACTGATCAATAGCAGCGCACAAGGCGACACTGGTCAACAGAAACAGCAGAATGCCCTGGTTATGTGAGTAACCGAACTATCCTCGATTCCTTTGTGTGTTTACTTATTGATGCAATTTCCAGTGGGCTCGGCGCTGGTATTTCGGCCGATGCGTTTGTTCGGCACGGAATTTCTACCACAATTGTAGAGATCGATCCTGCGGTGTACGACGCGGCAAGAAAGTACTTCGGCCTTGAAGATCCTGGCAATGACCACGTCTTCTTGGAGGACGCACGTAACTGGGTGTACAAGAGGCGAGTTGATGTGCAGTCCGACGACAACAAAGATCTTCCCACATTCGATGTTGTCGTCCACGACTGTTTTTCTGGTGGGCGGGTACCACAGCATCTGTTCTCCGTGGAATTTTGGAATGATTTGAAGTGGATCATGAAGCCGGGTGGGGTGGTCGCAGTGGTGAGAAAAAAAGAGGCACCTTGCGACTCTCACTTGACCTGATTCTGTCAAACAGAACTTTGGAGGCAGACTTGGCTCCCAATCAACTCGAGCTGTAGTTACTACATTGTTGAGGGTGTTCGGGAGGTGCCGGGTCCTCCATGATTCGCCAACCCCAATCCCAGAAGATCAGTTCTCCTCCGATTTTCTCAACATGGTGAGTATGAATCCGGTATTTGGACAATTGCTCACAGCTGCGACAGGTCTTCTTTTGTTCGCCATCTTCCTATCCCTTCACATTCCGCTCAGCCATTGATGAAGATTACCTCCATTCTGACCTTCGTCGCCATTTTTTTTCCAGCCTAGAAAAGAGGGAAGTTTCGATATCCCAACTCAAGGGAGGCAATATACAATCAGAGGGTGCCGAGCAAAAGTTCGTGTTAACTGACATGAATAACATGTTGGATGCGTGGCAGAGTGAAGAGGCACTAGAACACTGGAAGCGTAAGTAAACTGTCGCTGTGCATTTGCGTGAACTCATGATTGAGCAGTCATGAGAAGAGTGTTGCCAGACATCGTCTGGGAAACTTACTGATTTGCCCCAAGTTGTATTTCTATTGCATTCTATGGAGTCCCGCAGTTCTAGACGTCCTTTCCCATTTCCCAAGGTGACCCATGGGCACTTCCAAACGAATCCAACCAGGATATGCGACTACATAGACATTGTTAGACAGAGTGACAGTTGTATCAGACCTTGTGACTAATCAGTTGGTTTTTGTTGCACACGCGCACACTAGCTAGGACTCTTTCATTCCTCCCCCTACTGTGCGAAGACCATGTGGTCTGACTGCGTCATGGCCGGTTTGTGTCGTTCACTTGTCCTCCTCAAAGATCTGCCTATGCGGCCTTTGCCAAGACGAACGTATAGTACCCTCGCAGAGGTTTGGGTCTCTGATCAGGCGACACGTCGGATGAGTCTTACCTTGCGTTCAGGATGTACGTTCCGACTCTACCTTCCGTATTCCAGTAGTCGACTTCTCTGCATTCCGTGCTGCCGCTGCGCTCTCAGAAAAGCGCCGCATTTCCGATGAGATTGTGAATGGTTTCAAGGAGGTTGGCTTCGTGTACTTGAGTGGTCATGGTATACCCGGAGACGTGATTGACAACGTGTATAAAAAGGTGAGACCTTGGCTACAAGCTCATTCACCAGTGCGTGATCAACGGCACATTCTGTAGAGCGCGGTCTTCTTTTCTCTACCCCAGGAAATCAAGGTAGGGATGCCAAGCTTGGTATTAGACTAACACTGCTGAAATGCGAATGAAGGACCAGGTTGCTTGGGAAAGTCCTCGTGCCAACCGAGGTTATGTCAAGGTAGGCCGTGAACGCGTCACACAGTCTTCCGATGCTGCCGAGATAGCCACGTTGCGCGCCAAGGCTCCAGACACGAAAGAGTCGATGGAAATCGGTCGTGACTGGGACCCCGTTTGGGGGAATAAATGGCCAAAAGAAGTTGACTCCCCAGGATTTAAACAAACCATGCTTCAGTTCTTCCAGGCAAGTCATTGCTGATTTTCTGCACAGGAAATGTGCTTTACGACTTTGAAAGTCATGCCATGAGTTGCATGTTACCGTGATGCGCTCCGTTGCACTTGGGCTGGATCTTGACGAGTCTTTCTTCGACCGGAAGATCGACCAACAGTGCCACAATTTAAGACTCCTCTCGTACCCTTCTATTCGCACCAAACTACTCTCTCAAGAGGGCCAAGCAAGAGCAGGCGCGCACTCTGGTATATGATCGGATCTCGGTGTGGACTGACACTAACCTTTGCCTTGCAGATTACGGGACCATTACTCTGCTGTTCCAGGACTCTGTGCGTAAATGCGATAGAATCGTATTTCTCAATTTTTGATTTGTTCGGTTCCCAGGTGGGAGGATTAGAGGTCCAGAACCCACATACTCAACACTTTCAGCCTGCGCACCCTATTGTATGTCTGGATTTCGATTCACGCTTTCGAATAGGATACTGACAATGACGCACAGCCAGGAACTATCGTCGTAAATGCAGGAGACCTGCTAGCACGTTGGAGCAATGATGTGCTCCGCTCCACGCTCCATCGGGTGGTAGCGCCACCGGCACGGAAGATTAGCGACACGGAGGGCATGACGCCGACTCGTCGGTCGATCGCATTCTTTTGCAACCCGAACTTTGACGCGGTGATCGAGTCCCTACCGACTTGTATTAGTGCAGCGAATGCGAGCAAATACAAGTCAGTGACAACCGAAGAGTACATTGTTGGCCGTCTATCTGCTACTTATAATTGACATTGCTGTCTCACGTCACGAACACAAGAGATCAGTTGGGACAAGGGGACTATGTTGCGGTCTAGAGTTTACTGACCGATATGCAGACATTATGAGTAGTTACATCGTGCAAAAAATTCAATAAGTAACGGGATTCGTGCTGCGCATGCATACCACAGGACGGTAGTCCAAATAACTGCGATGTAATTTAAAAGACTGACAGCTCATTACTCCTTACTTCTAAACAGGCCAAGCGTGTGTTGCCCACCACACGCGACTGACGAGGCTAAGAACTTCCCTTCCCTGCGGACGATTAGGGTAGGGGTCTTGGCTTCCTTCTCCTTGACGCCTAACTCTCCCTGTGTTTCTGCACCCCAAGCATAAAGGAGACCGTCCCTTGAGATTGCCATATTGTTGTGCGTCCCGACAGAAATTTGGACAATAGGATCCTCAAGATCGGTAAAAGAGACAGGTAGAGGCTCGACGACGAAATCCCTGTTGGGACGAGTCTTGTATTTTTCGTCGTCTTCCTTTAGGCCGAGTTGGCCACTGTCGCATCGGCCACAGGCATAAACCTTTCCGGTAGCTGTCAAGAATAGTGTATGGTGCTCTCCGCCGGCAATCTGGACAACTACATCTCCCCTTAAGGCCGTCTTGGAGAGTGATTCAATCCTCTTCGGTGACTGAATTTCGTCTGAGACGTCGAGACCGGTTTGACCCATTGAGTTGAGACCCCATCCCCATACGTCTCCGGATTCATCGACAGCAAATGAGCAATAGTTTCCTGCACCGATGACAACTGCTCGATTAGACCGAGTACCAAGGGCAATTTTCTCAGGAACAGTGCCGTGGATTTTGCGGCGATCGATAATTTTGCGACCAAGTTGGCCATGCTCACCAGCGCCCCAAGCGTAGATGTTGCCATGGGTCGTGAGCACCAGCAAATGGTTATTCCCGGCAACAACAGACACCGCCTTCTCGAAATCGCCAGGCTTGTGAGCCAAATGGAGAATGGACACAGGCAAGAATTCATGTCTGGTGTCGCTAGAGAATCCGAGAGAACCCTCGTTTGCCTTGTCATTTATAATGTTCATTATGAGCTATTACCGATTGAAAGAAAAGAGACCACTCACTCGGAAAGACCCCCAAACACGAATGTCACCATCAGAACTGATGGCGGCAGATACACTGTCCCCTGCGGCAATGCGCACAGCACGGAAACTCTCGTCCACCAACGACTGCAGTGGATAAGGGTAGGATGTGATCGCGTCAATGTCAATGAAGCAGCCTGGGTTGTTGGGATCGGGAACATCTTTCGTGACACGGCCCAATGCGGCATCGTCATTCACTCCACACGACCAGACCTTGGCATAATACGTGAGCATGTAATGATAGCACAACGAGAAATGACCTACTGTGCCCATTTCATCAATGAAAAGGGTGTGCAACCCTCCAGCTGCGATTGCCTCGAGGCCCGCGCCTTCGTGTCCAAATACGCCTTCTTTTATTTTTGAATCTACCCATATATTCCGCTTAGGAGAGGAGAACTCGTCCAAAAGGTCCGGACCCATTCCGAATTGACCAAAGTTACCTGCACCCCATACGAATAATTGGTTGGTGGGTCTCGGGTGGGCGGGAGGGGTCGGAATGGGGTTGAAGTATGGTTTGAATTGTTGGTGCTCCTCAGATATGGCGGGCAGGCCGTTAAGTGTTGGTTTTCTGCCTATTTTTCTGACAGACGTGGCTCTCTTCAACGTGGCTATTATTTTGCTGTCTTCGGTGTCGGACTGCGTGCCTCTCGACCGAGCGCGCTTCCTTGGTGGCGAGCCACGAACAGGCGAGGACGCACGCTTGGATGATCGACTGGTTGTTTTAGCGAGCGGTTTCGTGGGTTTGGCTGGTGGAGGCTTGATAGTGCCATTGGCGGAGGGGAGGGGGGCTGCGCGAGCAGGGACGGTTCCTGTGGGGCCGACAGAGGTTGCACGGGTGGACCGTCGGAGGGGAGGCTGGTTGGACATGGCTGAACTCGATGGTTCAAGCCAAAGCTGAAAGACAAGCTGGCTCTGTATATCACGTGATCATCACGTCTGTGGCACAGCCGATGAGCACAGCCACATTTAAGCATGCCTCTTCCGCGTCACTACCGGCTACGCTTACCGTCCACACATCCTGCAAGGGACCCGTACGTGTATCTTAGACGGACCTCTACCCAAACCCAAACCCAAATATCATATAGGTTCACCGTATACAACCCCGCTACAGGAGAAGCACTTTGCTCGTTCGTTTTCTTTATTTCCGCGCCCTATCTTTTCCACTCATATACTAAAAACAGTGTTGATACTGCTAATGCCAAGGATGTGGACACAGCTGTCGATCGAGCCCATGCTGCATATGAATCTGGGGTGTGGTCCAGTGCGTCCCCTCTAACTCGCTCTACTGTTCTCTCGCACTTGGCCCAACTACTTGAGGAGCGCACTCCAGCCATGGCAAACATAGAGACCCTGCAGACCGGAAGGGCCATTCGAGAGATGAATGCTCAGATAGGTCGTCTGCCAGAATGGCTGTGTGTCTACTTTTGCGCGAGACGGACGATCCGACTCACTGAAGGTGTGCAGGCGTTATTACTCCGCTCTGCTATGGACACACCAAGGATTTGTGGCACCGACACAAAGGAAATTGCTCAACTTCGTGCAACGCGTTCCGCTTGGCGTCGTTGCCCAAATCACTGTGAGCCTCTAAACACTAGCCGCTCTCCGAGTTCTCACCATAACGGACTAAAATCAGCCTTTCAACCATCCCTTACTCATTGCCATAAAGAAGATTGCCCCTGCGTTGGCTGCCGGTAATAGTGTCATCGTCAAGCCATCAGAGGTAACGCTCCTAGTGTTTTAGCTTGATCGCTAGTAATAGTCAATATAATAGCTCGCACCAATTTCGTTGCTTGAATTCTCTGATCTGACACAAGAAGCAGGAGGTTGGTGGTCATCGTGTTTCATTGACATGCCAGCCGACCGTGACGTAGTGCCCGATGGCGTGTTCACTGTTCTTCCCGGTTACGGACACATCACAGGGAAGCAGCTCGTCTCTCACCCACTCGTTCGAAAGGTTGATATAACGGTGAGCAGTCATGCGTATCTTCGTGTTTGGGATCTGTAGTTCTCACATAGGCCGGAACACAAACTGGCCGTACACTGGGTGCTGCTGTTGGTGCCAATTTGGCTGCGTTTACTGCTGAACTGGGTGGCAAAGTGAGCTTTTAGGTGACTTGTTACTCAGCTGACCCCATTACTAGACCCCGATCATTGTGTTTGATGATGCAGATCTTGCCTCGGCAGTGAATGGTGTCGCTTTCGCATCGTTCATCGCCTCTGGACAGACTTGCGTCTCGGGAACTCGGATAATTGTTCAGGAAGGGGTATACAGTAGGTTCATGCAAGCATTTCTTGACAAGGTCGAAAGAATACAACGGCGTATGGGAGACCGTAAGTTTCATGCTTTGATTATCCGCGAGCAGCACATTCGAGTACCAGTTGGCTTCAGCTTCGAACCCACAATCCTCAATGGGATCCGTCATCTCTAGTAGGCATCTCGAGCGGATCGAGCGAATGATTTCAAGCCGCAAAAGCGGGAGAATCGTTGCCGGCGGAGAACGAATGACTGGAAAGTCGGTACTCGATGGCTTCGACTTCTCTAGGGGATGCTTTTATCCGCCAACGATTATCACGGAAGTAGACACCGAGGATGAAATTTGGCAAGAAGAAATATTTGGACCCGTCGTCATTGTCAAAAAGTTTTGTGTAAGCATCAGTCCTACTATTAGAGGATGCTCAAGTGGTGATCTGTCGTAGAAAGAGAAAGAAGGCATAGCGCTCGCCAATGCATGCAAATATGGGCTAGGCGCAGGAATCTGGACTTGCGATCTGTCAAGAGCGCACCGCGCTGCAGATGCAATTAAAGCAGGCCTGGTGTGGGTGAATACACACCATCGTAACGATCCCAGTTCTCCCTGGTATGTGCTTTTGAAGAAGGGGTTCATATAGGATGAATACCCACCTGTTACAGGGGTGGCATGAAGGAAAGTGGAATTGGTCGAGAAAACGGACTCGAGGCATTCGAAGCATGTACGTGTACCTATCCGATGGTCGAACATACCTAACAAGAACCATAGACTCACAGAGCAAATCAGTCATTTTCAACACTGCGACTGCGCAGGAATCCCGTGTCACTGATGACTGGTTTGCAGATCACGGGGATGTGAAGCGGTATGGCTGATATCAGCTCTCAACTTGTGAACCTTGCACTGGTATATCAGATCCGTGAATATTGTGACGTTTCGGTGCCTCTAAGACCACATGCTTGTGCTACAAAATCTGATAATTTGTAGTGTCGTCTCTTATCCTGTTGACTTGATTGCTTCCTTGTGACTAGGCTGCTACGGGGAACGTCGGCGAGTCATCATGACCACGAAATAGAAGGCATACCTCGTGGAGCTCGACTGGTGACTCATCCACAAAGTCTGGGACCTTGTTGAGGTCTGTAAGATATGAAGTTCCTTCCTCCTCTTCCTCGAGTTGCAGTGCATCAAGCTCTGTGAGAACTTGAACGATAGGAGATGGGACTCGAGGGAAAGAACTTGCCAGCCTCCAAGTCTGCTTCGTCCAGCTCGTCAGGTACAGCATAAGATCGCCCCAGAGACTCCTGTATCTCATTGGCCTGCTCCAACAACTCCCCCATGTCATAATGCATATTCTATCGCCCAGTGAGTCGCAACACAAGTTGATCGATATGGTGCATCAACGCACTTCTATCTTGTCGATGTCAATCATCCCATACTGCTTTTTCATTTCCTTGTTCGCAAGCTTCATCGCTTCCACGGTCGCCATTGTGTTTCTTAGATTCTCCGTGGCGATGGCGGCGGACTCCATGTTGAATGTTTGTTGTGCGAGTTGTGCGAGCTGACCTTCGTACATCTTCTTCTGCCGAAGAACGCGGAGGGCGCGTTGTTCGATTGCTCTCTGTCAGGTGGACAGTGGACGTGCGTGTGAGGTGAGCGCTGGGCATGAAGACGTATGACCCAATCGAGGCTCGCTCACCTTGCCTGGGCCGTTCCGGAGTTTGCTCATCTGTTCCTTGTATCGCATCAACTCGCCATCGAGTTTCTTGATGTTAACCTCGACCGAGGCTATCCGTGCATCTGTCTGGGTCCACGGTCACGGTCAGCGATGCTCCGTCAAGTAGCGATCGAGAACCGAACGGAGGCGCCCCAGTCCCCCGCGGAGAAGTGAGATTAGAACGGACGCACAGAAGTGATAGCATCCTGGAGAGTTGGTTTGGGTCTCTTGGCAGCGGATGTGCCGAATATTCGATTCATGGTGACGAGGGGATGAAGGGATCGCAGTAAGGGCTGCGGAATGAACGAGTCGGCTGATTTCCAGAGGATTCGGTTTCAATAGCCCCGCTCGAAGTGGATGCCAGTGTTAGACCAGAGACATGCTAAACGGACGACGCTGGCTACTCTGACAACCCTCAAACGTCTCTCAACTCCCACCGAATTCGTTTCAACCGCTGCCCCGAACATGCCTCATGAAAGAAAGCCCCTCACCGCTCCCCCAACATTGAGCACATCAAGCCTGGAAGAAAAAAAAAAAAACATGGTCAGCTATTGGCACGCCTTGCACACCCATGATTTTCCATGCGTCACGAGTAACATTCGCACAAAAAACATTCCGAGAAAGAAGCAGCTGGAGTGCCACGGGACGGGATCAATCCGGGTGCAAAATGTGAGATCCACCCCGCGCCTCGGTATATAACAGCGTGCTGGCGTTTGAGAAACCACTCTCGAACTTGCCCGTACTCCTTCCACTTCTCGCCCGGGGTCAAACAAGTAATGCAGCACTTACAAGAAGGTGTCGTGTCCCCACACACCACCAAGCTCAAAGTAACTGACCTGGGTATTACCTGCCATTCTGAGGGCGTCGGCAAGTTCGCGCTGTTGCTCGACTGGGAATAGGATATCGCTTTGCACGCCCAGGACAAGGATGGGCGTGGATGCGAGCGGACAAAGGCCTTTGGCCAGTCCGGGCAAGTGTGGCGCCTGAATGGCTGGAGGTGGATGCGACTTGGACTGCGGAGCACTCTGTGACGGGGTGGGCGCAGATGGATGGGAAATGGGTGAACGGGCAGAACGCACACCGAGTTGTTCAAGGGCCGGCAGAGTAAGGTCGAACAGGTCCATCGCCTTCGAGATGTATAGGAGAGAGTTGGCGTCGTACTTCAAGCAAAATTCCTCCCCCTGGCACGGTAGGTCAGAATACGCATCAAACATCGAGTCTCAGGTGCAGGCTCTGTACCTGATGGTCGAGGTAGGTCTCGATAAGGAACTCGGGGCATAGCGTCGGTGACCTGGAGTGGTCACGGGGTGACATGAGCGGAGAGGTATCATCACTGCGTAGCTTGCGACCAAAGCGGAGGTCCCATTCTGGACCAGAACGATAGGCAATGGTAGCGATTTCTGAGAGGAGATTGGATTAGATAAGTCTTGGGTGGAGAGGGAAGTACCGACGACGAGCGAGCTTCATCCCGGTGTGCGGAGGTAAGGCATCATAATAGAAGCCATTGTTCCAATGAGGGTCGGCCATGAGGACTGGAGGGAGGTCAATGGAAGGCAGCACGTGAATGAAGGCACGAACCACTTCTCTGGGCATGACGCATTGCTATGCTCCCTGGGCTACTTCTGGCAGTGCCGCTGATACTAACGATTTTGCGAACACGGTCAGGGAATAGCCAGCCTGCTGCGAGGCTCTGCATCGCACCCATGGAAGAGCCGACACTGGCGTAGAGCCGATCGATGGCAAGGGAATCCAAAAGGTGGAACTGAGCCTTGACCATATCAAATATGGACAGGATCGGGAAGCGAGTCGCGAAGCGTTGACCGGTTGTTGGATCGATCGAGGACGGGCCAGTGGATCCGTAGCAACTACCGAGGACGTTTGTACATATGACGAAGAAGTGATCTGTGTCGAGGGCCTTTCCCGGACCAATGAATTTTTCCCACCAACCTGGTGCGGGATTCAAGGAAGTGCAAGCAGCATGGGAGGAGGCGGACAATCCGGTGTGGAGAAGGATGGCATTATCTCTGGCGGGAGAGAGGGTGCCCCATGACTCGTAAGCGATGTTAAAGGAGGAGAGGGGAGACGAGTAGACGAGCGGGAAGGGACGGGGGTGGTGATAGACGGTGTATGAGTGGGGACTTGGACGGGCATAGGGTGGTTCGGGACCGGTGTCTGCTGGGGGGGACTGTGAGGAGCGGGATAGCGAGGCAGCGATGATGCGGGACTCCCGCTCTGCATGAGCATCTACGCAGGGGAAGGATGGGCGGGCGGTGAGGGCAGAGGAGGAGAAGGGGCGTGGTGGGGGTGTGCGCGTGCACAGGTGGCGGAACGAGCGCAACATGGCGTCGCAGCCCAGGCGGACGGTAGCGTGACGTAAGCGAGGCAGCCGGGATGGCATCAGCATCACCGGAGCCATCTCCGAGATGACCCCCCCGTGCGTGTGGTGACCCCCCAGACGGAAGCACCGCTTGCACGTGTCATGTCCACCGTCCCCCCCGTCGTCCATGACAGCCCCTGCCTGAGCGAGTCGCAGAGCTGTCTCAGCTGACCACTGACCACGGACATGACAGCACCCAGCCCTCCCAGACGCGAGAACAAGGTCTGTCCACGTCTTCTCATCCCGTTTCTCATCCCAACACGCTCCCAGTTTACTGCCTTGTTCTTCCGTTCACGCTCTCGTTCACGTCCCTACCACAACACAGCCCTGCCCGACCCCATGTTGTCTACACCCGACGACGCTCACTCCCCTCCCCGCCGTTCACACAAGGCCTCTCTGTCCTCGGATGTCCCCCCATCCAGCTATGCCAAGTCGTCCGTTCGCTCTCAAAACCGCCCCGTCTCCTCCACAACGACCGCCACTCATTCCACGATCACCCCGCTTCCTTCCGATACCCTGAGGAATAGAATGGACCGCGGGCGCCAGCCACCCCACCCTGAGAGTAATACCCATGCGTCACCCGCACATCACGACCAGTCCAGCGACAATATCGATTACGATTCCGACGATCACCAATTCCCTCGCTCCGAGACACCCTCCTCCACCAGGCGCAAGCTGACCTTGCATTCTCTCTTCGGAATTTCCTTGACGCGTGGATCCTCTTCATCTGCCTCCACCCCACAACAATCTTCTTCAACCTCCTACAGAAAAGGCTCCACCTCCACGTCTGCATCCGAATCTAGAAACAAACCGTCTCATAAACGCTCCTTCAGACTCACCTCTCGTCCTTCTACACCAAAGTCTGTCGACGACTCCTCTGCTTCAAAATCTCCCTATTCCATCCCCGTCCCATCCAGCCCACTCCCTTTGTCTGCCAGCCCCCGCCGCAGGTCATTTGGTCTCGGAACCTCTCAGCGCAGCACTCCAAAATCGTCTACCGGCAATTTACCCCTACCGCATGTACAGTCCCCTCAGCCTGGTCGCTCCCATGGTAGGAGACACTCAGTCGGTTCAGAACGGCGGCCCCATGACAGTGCAGTTGCCCTTCCGGAAGAGCCCTCACATCGCACTGCTCACAAAGGTGCTCACTTCCCTGACAGCGGAGCTCGGAATAAAGGCAAGGGAAGAGAAAAACTTCTTCCCGACCTAGCGACATCCCTTCCCGACTTTTGTCCGTCCGTCGACTTCGCTTCGCAGTCTCTCCCAGAAGATCCTTTCCCCACGTCTCAGAACTACCTCTCATCGCAGTTTCCACATCTGTCCACCGTAGATTCAGCCTCATCTGAGAACGAGCGATCGTCCTTTCCCACACATTTCCTTCCTGTGGTGCCTCGCATCATCCATACCCCGCCGACCCCACAACGCCCAAGAGAAGAGATCGATCCCCCTTCCAAGTCGAGTACTATGCCTGGAGTCGTTTCTGGCAATGCTGAGCTGGCCAAAAGCAAGACCGTCACTGTATCCCATCGAGAACAGGTCCTAGTCTCGAGTTCTCAGTCACATGCAGACGTGCAACACGCGGCTTCATCCAAGGGGCGCTTCACTCCTCGATTTTTTAGCGGCAAAGAGTCATCCAAGACAAGGGACAGCAATGGGCACAATCCAAGCCAGCGAGCAGCTTTCGGTTCCTCCGGTGCACCCACCCACAAGATACCTGGCTCTAATATCAGCGGGCCTACGCGTAACATGACAAATCATCGGAGCAAACTCGGGAGCTTTGATTTTGAACGTCCAGTTTCCGCGCTTAAAAAGAGCAGTTCTATCGTCGATCGGCAGGGAACACATGTATCAAGTGATCACTTGTCATATTCAAAGAAAACCGGTCTTCACTCATTGGATCTGTCTCTCTCTGAAGACGCTGTGCGAGGTGGAAAGTCTCACCGTCCTGCACAGGCAGAATTGCCCATGTTGTCTCAATCAAAGCTAGATCATGCTGGTGACACATCGGTTGTGTCGTTCTCCTCTGTCTCCTTGCAAACAAAGTCGACAGGCAATGGCATCGGCACTGGAAGTAACACACCAGCAGGCCAATCCTCCAGCTGGGGTCGCGCGTCTGGCAGGCGTATCTTACGCACGTCGCACGGAACACTCATGTTTGAACATCCCTCTTCAGTACCTAATTCCCCCGATCCCCAGACCTTGAACTTATCAATTGAGCCAATTCAAAACAGTCTTCCCGGAAATATATCTAGTCTTCCATCCACAACTCCATTGCACACCATTTTTGACGCTCGAGCGAAGCATTCAGTGGGACAACGTCACAACACATCGGATTACGCTGCACCAGTCTATTCAAAATCCATTGAACGTAAGCCAAAGGGAAAAGGGCGTTCCCTGGATCTTGGTTTGGGGCTTTCTTGGGCACCTTCGCGTGTACGTGAAGAGGTCCTTCTGCCAGGTTTCATTCTGGCTCGGGAGAAGGGAAAGGTGGAAAGAAACAAGGCAAATGGGACAGATGTCACAAAAGTATTTGAAAGACTACTATCTGAATCCCAATTTCAGGCTTTCAAGAAATGTGAGGACTCTCATTCTTAACCTTGTCGTCAGCTTTTTGGGCTGATGTGGTCTTCAGACGTCCACCGCTTCGATGCGCACGTTATCCCGCTCAAAGGTCCTTCTGGGCTGCTAGCTTGCGTTGAGAAACTCCTCGCAGAATCTGGTGTCGGCGAAGGAGAGAGAGACAAACTCATGGCTGAGTTTACTGTCTTTGTCGAGAGTCACAGTGGGTGATATTGATATTATTACTGATAATCCGTCGCATACGCGCCTTACCTTCGTTCTTGGTCGTTGGTAAATTTTTCGCTATCTAAGGTCCTAGTCATCGGCTTCGTGCTCGCTTTTTATTGCTTGCCGTATACGCTTTGGTAGCAAATCGTTCATTCCTTGTCTTCAGTTTCGGCTGTGTAGCCGACCAGCCCGGAACCTCATCCAGTTTAATGTTACTTGTGCCCTCGGATGATCGAGCGCATCGGGTGAATAGAGGGAAAGTTGAAAGTACTAGAGTACATGAACATCGACGTCGACATGCCCTGACTATGTTGCAGGACGAAGGGCTCTCAGTCTTTCCACCAACTTACCATCCTCTTCGCCGATCGCCTCGCCTTTGGTTAGATCAGGGACGACACCGGAGAGGTCCTTGGCGGCAAGGTCATGTTGCAATTCTATGTTTGCCTCCTCTGCTGTTTGCCGCATGAGTTGATCTATCTGGTCTTGGGGCGTAGAGACGGCCGTCGTGCTGGACATGGCGTCTTCCATGTATGACGTCTGTACATCCAGGTCCGAGAACTGAGCCTCGAATTTGTCCATCACGAGCGAGATCTTGGAGGACAAGTGACTTCTCGAACATCATGCGCTTTATTTGCAGAGCGCACCTTCTCCAAGTTCATGCTTTCCATTGCTCTATCCATCCCTTTGACTACGGACGTCATGTTGCCTGTTACCTGCCTCATTGTGACCGCAGTCTCCACCCTACTCGCGACTGCATCGATACGACTGGCGAGACGCAGTAAATTCAAGGACTCTGATTTCTTCCGTATCGCATTGGAAGCGTATATCCGTGCACCGTCGTTGTTGCCTTGCTGTAGTGCCTGTCATGATTCGAAGTGCCACCGCATTGTCACTTGATACAGAGGAAGATGAGCGCGCGAGGCTGAACAGACCTTCTTTAACCTCGCCTTCTCCGCAGTCTCGTCTTTCTGCGCCTTTTTGGCCTGTCTGCTCAATGTCTTTGCGGTGAACTGTGCAGCATGGCATCAGAGTGGATCCTCGATGGCTACAGCAGGGAGCGAACCTTAAGTTGGAATAAAGTCTCTGTGGATGCGTTACTGCCGTGCTACGATCCGTTGCTGGGGTATACTCACTCTCCATGTTGCTCATGTTGGGAGCGGGTAAGAGAAACGATGGTCAGTCATGTGACCAATTTGCGAACCGTCATGAACGAAATGAACGAGACAGCACCGACGACACCAACAGCACCAACAGCCCTCGGTGTCGATCCTTTGGGTTTCTCAGTTTCTCGGTCTGGCACATATTTGGTGAGTGATAAGATACGCTGAGCTGACCTGCTTAGTCCAGCTGAACGTCAGCACGATGTTGGTTCTACTATCGCTAGCCACCTTACGGTTGCCACTGCAGATTCGCTGGCTACCATAGATCGTCCCCCCGACGAGGTCGAATGCTTGCTCCCTGCCGAAATATATCGGGCCTACTCCGTTCATGTCCTCGCCCTCCTCATACCCGGCTCCATCTTTGGCGTGCTTGCCAGGCTTGGCCTGCAAGCCTTGGTAACTTATGATGGACAGAGCGTCTTTCCACTGGCATACGTCCAAGCCACTGGTTGCTTTGTTATGGGGCTCGCCCTGGGCATGAATGCTCCGCTCAGTAACTTGTAAGCATGCTTTTCATGTCGCGGCTGAACTCAGTTTTCAGTCATTTCAAGCTACGGGCCCTTGTATACAGCCATCACAACCGGTCAGATCAACGGCATTCCCCTTTACCACATCGTCTTCTGATGCATAGCCGTCTTACAGGATTTTGTGGTTCTTTGACCACGTTTTCTGGTTGGCAAGTCGATATATTTGACTCCTGGGTCAATTCCGGACAGTTTCACAGAACAGGACTCGAAAACGTAAGTCTTTCCCCATTATCGGGCCCCTCGCGCGATCTTACGTGCGCAGTTCATAGATGGTCTTACTAAAACATGGGTTACCCTTCTGTTATCGCAGGCCTCTCTCATGTTTGGGATGTACACCACCGGCTGGATCTTAACGTACCTCCCACCCCTGAAACCACCCAAGAGGAACATGCGCTACTGCCTCACCGTCTTATCTATCTTGATATACGCTGCCACCTTCCCTGCATATTTCCGCTTGCCTGCCAATTACCGACACCAGGCGACTGCGGCCCTCCTGTTCTCCTACCCAGGAACCTTGACGCGATACTTTCTTTCGGTTAATCTAAACCCGCGAACCAAGCTGTTCCCCTTGGGTACTTTCACCGCGAATGCACTAGGGACCGCGCTTCTCGGCGTGATCCAGGTTCTGCAGGGCATGCGTTCTGCTGTTTCGCCTGGTGTGTGTTCCTTGCTACATGGTCTGGGCGATGGGTACTGTGGATGCGTCACAACGGTGAGCACGTTTGTGGCAGAAACAAGTGCCCTAGAGGGGTGGAAGGCACCGTTTTATGTGATTCTGAGTTGGGTGGTCGGCCAACTGTTACTCCTTGTTATCATGGGGTCCTCATTCTGGGCGGGCCATGTCAGCGAGCAGATGTCGTGCAGTTTCCAGGAGTCCTGAGGGGGTGGTTTGAATTCATGGCGGCATGTATCTTTTACCGAATCCAAGTAGCGGTAGCACATACACGTGCGGAGTCTGAATTTATCTACGGTTGCCCGATCGAGGACAGGACGAGTGCTTGAACGCCAGTGATTGAGCTGTGCCACCTTCCATGTCGCGGCCCCAGGAGCAGGTCGAGGATCAGGTCGAGCTTGAAGAGGAGGTTGTAAGCGGAATCGGAGAGGCTGACGAAGTTATGGATGAAGCAGAGGAAGGGTACAGTAAGTGCCATGCAGGGCATTGCCACTGACTCATTGCACTCACGGCCTCATCAGCATCTTCCACCCCTACTTCCACGCTCACGTGGATCAGCTGGTTTTGTTCTCTGCCCGGCCACGAGTACTTTTGCGAAGTGTCGGAGGACTTTATCGAGGATGATTTTAACCTGACAGGCTTGAACACCATGGTACCCTTCTGGAAGGAGGCGATGGAGATGGTGTTGGACGTCGAGCCAGGTACTTTCGCCCTCGACCCATGTCGACCTTGCATCCGTTGATGATGTGATGCAGACGAAGACACGTCGAAAATCCCGGATGTTTCAATTGTAGAGGCATCAGCCGAACTCTTGTATGGCCTCGTGCATCAGCGCTATATCCTGACACGAGCTGGCTTGCAGTCCATGGTCTGTTTCTACCACACTTCTGATCTATTATAACCTCAAGCTTCTTTCAGGTAGACAAGTACGAAAGTGCTGCATTTGGCGTTTGCCCGCGGGTCTACTGTATGGGATGTAACGTGGTGCCGTGTGGTCGTTCTGATCTTCCGGGAATTGATACCGTCAAGCTCTACTGCCCAAACTGTAATGACATATACACTCCTCCGAGCAGCCGTTTTCAAGGCGTAGATGGTTTGAGCACTTTGCTTTCCCTCGCGAAGTCTGGGAACTGACGCGTGTTTGAGGGATGCAGGGGCGTTCTTTGGTACAACGTTTGCACATCTGTTTTTCCAGAGTTACCGCGAACTTGCCCCCGCGCCATTTTGGAAACCGTCGTCGTCAGCGGAGTCGTCGCTTTCTCCTGGACGGTCTCCGGACTCTGGCAACAGCTCGGTGCATCGATCACCTTTTGTCAATCCTAACCCTCACGGTGGCCAAAAGAGACCAGAGGGGCGTATCTACGAACCGCGGATATATGGTTTCAAAGTGAGCGAGCGGGCAAAGTCTGGGCCGCGGATGCAGTGGTTGCGCTTGAGACCTCAGAGCACAGAGGAGTTGGACATGGTGGATTGGCGGGGACGCTGGATAGATGACGAGGAATATGGCGATGTCGACGAGGAAGACGATGGTGATAAGCAAATGGAAGACTTTGACCCGGTAGGACTCTCAGACCCACGTTGATCCTCGACTCACGGATGGTACAACGATGTGATTGACCGCAGGACGCTGTTGAAGATGACGATGAGGAGGAGGAGGAAGAGGAGGAAGAGGAAGGCGGTGTACGAAGACATCATCCCCGAGGTGAGCAGTCCGTCGATTTGCTCCGGCCTCCCACGCCGATCCACCCACTATCCTCGGCGCGTACGTCTCCTACTTCGGGATCGATATCAAAGGGTCAAGATGACCTGGCTATGGGTAAAAATGGGACAGGCAGAGTGAGGGTAGTGAGAAGATGATACATGCATTGCGGCGCTTCTGAATCTCAACGCGAACTAGTTAGTTACTAGACGACATCCCTTTTGAACATCATTTAGGGGCTCTTTCCAAATTTGGAACTCCCAGGCGTGGAAGAAAACTGTACAGATGCAAGCCACCGTTACAGCCACAGTGCTCAAGGAGTGTGCTGAGCGAGACTCTCGTCGAAACCACATCCTCAAGACTGTCGAGGTCATGGCCCGGAGCAGTGAGTCCAAGAACGCAGCTTGAGGAGTGGCTGATTCCTCTGTCAATTAGATCTTCGTTATGGCCCTAACAAAGGCCACCCCACGACGGCCCTTCCCAAGGTCACCCGCCCGAGTCAGCGGAAGGGCGTCCTGTCCACCAAAAACAAATTTGTGCGGTCTGTCGTTCGCGAGGTCGCGGGATTCTCCCCATATGAACGGCGGGTGCTGGAGTTGCTGAGAAATTCCAAGGTGCGCGATCTGGAGCAGCGGCGTGCTGACGGAGACGATGATCTCTCATCTCTCACAGGACAAAAAGGCACGCAAGCTGACCAAGAAACGGGTAAGCCTGGGCACTCTGGATGCGACGGGGTGGGGGACTGATGGTGCGACAGCTTGGTACGTTGTTGCGGTCGAAGCGCAAGCTGGAGGAGCTCGGTGCGGTGATCCAGGAGAGCCGGAGGGCACACTAGTCAGCAATGTTGTGTACGCTCGGTGGCTTATGCAATCGCTTTTTCCTTGCTGAGTCATGTAAGATGTGTGTCGGCGGATGTGCCGAGAAGCCGAGCTCGTGCATTACGTGGTAGTCCGATTCTGATGTGGGAATCAG
>JBBPJW010000496.1:0-28185 GCA_038088935.1 Pulveroboletus aff. viridisquamosus
CTTGTCCCGGACACCCCAAAGCTCCGTACGCGGTCCCTCCCAGAAGAGTTGTGCGCAGGCTCCTCCCGTCCTGCAACAAGCGCCGACATACGGCGGCTGCAGACACCCGCCATGACGCCCTCTTCATCTAGGGCCAATCCCACCGCTGGACAGCCCGCAAAACCCCCGAGGTCCATTCTCAAGGGCAGCAAGAACTTGCGGTCCCGCGACTCTTATGACAGCGAAGGAGAGATTCTGGCTGCCAAGGCGGTAGCTTGCTCTCGGTACAACATCCCCAACGTGTTGCCCCCGGGATCGCAGTTGGGTAAGTTCGCAACCCCCCCTCCGCCCACCCCTTATCGTAGCTCCATTTTCCCACGTTCTTTGCCGTTGCATAAGTGTCCTGTCTGACCAGTATTGGTGGCAGTGCCCATGAAGCAACCCGCCTTCGATCTGCATTGGCAGCTGCTTCCCTTTGATCAACGACGATCGAAGCGACTTCTTCGTTTCGACATGGCTTTCCCAGTGGACGACATCGTTTTCCAGGACCTTGGTCGTCGGACAAAGGTCTCCGAGGCCCAGCTGGACAAGCCGGCAGCTAATGACACCATGACCAAGATGCTCATCACATTCGAACGCAAGCCATTCTCTTGGGATGTGGACGTCAAGAACGCCCACGGAATCAGCTGTAGAGACGTGTTTGAAGCAATTTACAAGGCCTTCAATGAGCAGCTCACTCTCGAGGAGCAGAGGTTGGTCCGCGACCGCCGGGCAGTTGAGGAGGCTTTTCGCCTCCGCTGCAAACTCGCTCCTGGCCTTCCAGAGGTCGAGCGTCTCTTGGGATGGAAAAGGGTTGACGTCCTTTGCCATCAGACGATCTTTCTTGGTTTGACGCAGCCAAAGTCTGGCGGCGACTGGGTCCTCAATCTCGGTACACCCCCTCGTGTGCCTGGTCTGTCATGTTGAACATCTGACGATCTCTATCTATGCTCATGATCACCCGGTACGTGCGGCCCCACAGTAGTTGCTGCAATATTGGGTTCACCCCACTTGTCAGGACTGGCTCCCGATATATCTGTACACTTTCCCTCGTACTATCAGACACACTCGCATCGCACTCGCATTATCGCATGTTTCACCATTTTCCATGATACCCACCCCTTGGTTTATTACCTACGTCAGGTTTTAGTTTATTCTACTGTGGTACTTGTTTCGGTGCCCATCGGGTGCCGCTAGGGGTAGGTCAGGCGTTCCGACTAACGCCTCGTTCTTGCACATGTTTATCTCTCTTTCCTCAGACGCACTTTTTTTTTTTTTTGCGTCTGTATGCTGCTCTGTGCCGTCTCCCCCGTTACCCTAGGGGCATGTATGAGTCGGGCCAGCCAAGCGTTTATTCGTATTCCTCGTCCCTAGTGTTCGTCTTCCTTGCATCACCATCAATCTACACATGTAGTTACCCGCAGAATGAATGGACACGGATCTCATCCGGGGGAAGGGGCAAAGTATATCTGCCTATCGGCTTGCGGAATCTGGAAATGCCACGCACAGTGGGCCCACTGTGCCGATCAACCGGACAGCCCTGAACCACTGTGGCATCGCGGTCAACGGTCGCGTGGTGTAGTCGTGGCCAGCGAAGAATGTGATAGAAATCCAGAGAAAGGTCCACGAAAGGACACGGGGCCTAGATAACGCGGAACCCTGCAACCCGTGGCGTTGCCCATGCCGGAGATTACCGCAGCCTTCCCAAAGAAACCGCTGGTGTGATATAGGGACCTGCCTGGATACCGGACGGCATATTGGTGTATTGGAGCGTTGGAGCCAAAAAGTGTAAAACAAACACGGGACGTGCGTACGGGGGGTTGCACGCCATCCTGCCGCGTGTTTTGATTGGGGCTGAAACGCTGGATGGGCGTGATGTCTCGAGCGTTTCAGGGAAAGAGGAGTAGACGGCGATCGATAGGTGAATGTGAATTTTTTTTTCTACCACGTTGTTTGTGGAGCAGCCCTTAATGTGAGGGTGTATCCCGATTCCTGAATGTTGGTACCAAGGTGGAGGAGAGAAAGACTCGGAAGGGCCCCACGGTTTCGCATTTTCGGACAAACGGTACTGGGAAAAGGGATCGGGTAGAGAAGTTCTAGCGGTAGACTGGACCGGTCTGGATCGTTGTAGTATCTTGGGTAGTCCAAAATACCTACGTGAGATCGGGCCCAAGGAAAAGGGGATTTGTAGGTTGGGCCCGTGGGGGATGGGACTGGACAGAGTCAATCGTCGCGTGTTGAGTATTTGCAGCGTTCTAGACCGGCCCCAGGGGACGAGCAGCAGACCAAAAGATAAGTCAAGGATCAGGGAAAGAACAAAAAAAGAGAGGAAGAAAAAAAAAAATAGATACATCCGATTTCAAGAGACCTTTGAGCCAATTTTGACCGAGATTTTGGACTGATTGTAGATCCATGAGGGCTCCGCGGGCAACCCACCGACCGTCCAAGGAACATAGTTCAGATGTCCATGTCAGTCTCGGCGGCCGACGTAGAGGTATGAAAACCGTTCTCTGATGCCGAACGTCGGACAATTTCGCGTCATATCTCTGGTGTTATTTGCTGTCATGTAATCAGCTCTGGCCTTTCAGACGAGTCTTACCTTGCCCGAGAGTTGGCAGCCCACCAAGGGGACGCCTTCCTTTTTTGTGCAGTTGCTCGGCGGAGCACTCACAACAAAACCCTGATGAAAAAAAAAAGAGAGAGAGAGAGAGAGAGCAATGCTCGACACAGTCGACGGGCGAGGATCGTCAACCATTGGGCGATAACGCAAGTGCCATTCCGGTGCGAAAGCTTTTGTATCACAAACAAGCAAATCACATCTACTGGCGTGTTAGGCCCACTAGTCGTATGACCCCGTAAGACACCACGATCATGACCGCCCGTCGTCTCGTGCACACGACATTGCCTCCCCCCGTACCGCCATATATTTTTGTTTGACCGCACCAATGTCCCTGCCATGCACCGCGGCGTGCCTGCAATGACCTGCCCCGCCACTCTCAACACCGCCTAGCACTAACTGCGGTTTTCAGGGCGTGAAGGGTTGATCTCCAGCTGCTGGTGCATGCTGTCTTCATATCGTGGATCACGATCGCCAAGCATCGCCTTGCGCAGGCGGTTGTGATGCCAGCAGCCCGTCAACAGAACTTTGAGCACGTCCCCTTGTGGTGTGACCTGGCAGTAGGCAGAAGCAGTGCAGATATGAGTGTGATTGGGTGTCTGGGACAAGCAGAAGTTGGTTTGTAGTCTTGCAACTCAAGAGGAGTACATGGAACAAAGACAGCGCGTCGTGCATTCAGACTCGGGACACTTTGCACGTCGTTTTCTGTCAGCACGTCGGGACTGATCTACAGAACAATACCACCGAACTCACGGTCCTTCAGTGCCTGCTATCAGACTTGCTTGGCTCCAATTCCAGACCCCATGCTATCCCTCATGGCGAATTTCCACGAACACACGCAAGCTCTGCTTTCGTATCTCGTCAGAACAAATCCCTCGACTTTCCACCCCCTTTGAATTTCGGATCGCCATCAAGTTGAGCCCCGAACACGATAGTACGTCGTTTGAAATCTTACCGTCCCTTCACATCGCGTCTCCCAGGAAGCCCTGTAAAACAAACTCAATCGAGCATCAGGCTTTCCACTGTCCATCGCGCACTCGTCGAGTCGTCGCACGTCCTTCGGTGCAACAAAGTACCTTCAAAACACAATCACCCCGAACGCATGTCCACTTCAACGCCACATGATACAGTCAAAGCCTTCGGTCCAACCAGAAGATTAGGAAAGTGAGTCGCCTCACTTACTCGCTTCAGCACCCGAGCAGTTGATGGCCTGAGGTCAACCTAAAGATATCAACGTGTCCGATGTCGACGGGCACCATCAGAGTGTTCAACGAGATCATGCGTCTCTTGAACATCCTCACTCGTGGCACTGAGAATATCCACGGAAACCCATTTTACTATGCGTCAGAGGGCACGCGAATGTTGGGTCACTGACTGCTCCAAGTCGGGACAAACTAACTTGTCTATCCATCTAGTCCTAGGCCATTCTCTTCCATTGGGGATCTCCATCATCCCCAGTTATGAGTCTTCCTTAAGCATGCGCTGTTCATTCTTAACGGACCCAAAGTCGAACTCATCAACACGACGTTCAGTACCGTTTTCTGTGATTCTTTTTTGCCGCATCATCGACAAACAATGGAGTACGTTTGTTGAATATGTCGACATAGGCTCAACTCCGGATTTAGTTGGTTTAGGTGGCCCCATGGGCATACTCCTGATATGTCATCCCTCCAGATACACCTGAGTAACGATCACCCAACGCGTTCTTGGTCGAAATTTTTGTCTCTGTGTCTCAAGCGCGTGGCAGAGCTTTACGGAGTTCGCCAGAGTGTATTGTCACTCGGTCGGTTAATCAAAGTTTGACCTTGATTGTGGGTGTCATTGTCATCTCGAGCGGGCCATTCAAGACGATTGTCCACGAAGTGAGTCATCGATGCATCTCCGGAAATACTGGTCGGTGAATGCCAATTGGATCTTGTGTTACCTTGGGCCGGACATGGAGCCACAAGTGTTGGGAATCCTTTATAGAACGGGCCTCCTTTCATTCGAATACGACCATCGGGGCGCTAGCTCACAAGATGTCGTATCCCAACGACATCCTACGGCCCTTGTCCATAGATGTTCCCGAAAAATCCAAGTATGTCAAGCAAACGGTGATAGCGTCTCAAATTCCCATGCAATTGGAGGATCTGATGTTGTTAACTTCGAGGAGAAGCATCGGAGCGAGTAAAAAGTATGGGACCGTGTTGACCATGAGGGATGAATCCTGGAGAAACATCTTGAAGACGTTGCTGGAGCCGTCAGATTCAATCAACGCCGTAGCCAACCAGTCGTACATTATCTCGAGTTCGTCAACATTGTTACCTAGTTGATTCCTCTCATTCACCTTTTCCCACCGTGACAGCGACAGAAGTGAGCGAAGAGGCCAGCCTACACCCCAAATAGATGCTAAGCTGACTCGCATTCTGTAACGTTCACTTGCGTTTTGCTAGCAAAACCGTGACCGGGCAAGGACGCTTGGATACATTCAACTCCAATTCTTTCGGAGTCGTCTCCGGGTTCAACCTCTCCGCAAATCACCACGAGAATATACGCCATTACTGCTTCCAGGCAAACCGGGTAGGTTCTCCTATCAGCTTTTTTCCTGTATGCTGGGCTACTAACGTGTCTTGGGTACTTCACCGAATATCGCATCTCAGGAACTCTACACGTGCTTTGAACAACATGACGAGAAATATCTGGGAGAAGCGCAGGCGAGAAGGACAGTCCCTCCGACCGCGTGTACACTTTAACAGGGTCCCGTTTGGTAAGCTCATGGGCCGAAGGGTTTCTCATCGGCGTGGCCTCTGGCCAAATCAAGGTCCCTCCCATAATGTAGGACGGGGAGACCCGGAACTGGTTAATGGCGCGAGTCGTCCAGAACTTCTAAGCGAATCGCCGTACCTTGTCCTCAATGGCATGATGATCGCGAGCTTCCCACTCGTCAATTGACCAGCGAACTAAAGCGCAGCCGTTTGTTTTTGGAATTATAGGCAAGTTATTTCAATATTTTTTTTCTTTTATTTCCGTTCCCCAATCCTCGCTGTGGTAGTGAGTAGATTTTGCTTTTCATTCCGTTATACGTCGGCAAGACCCTCACAAGTCCGTGCACGTTCTGTGGGCTGCATTCGGCTTGCCCTCTCCACTCACCTCTCAGCGATAACCTGTAGTAGAGGATTCTACCTGAGTAGTCCATCGTTTCTGAAGGCGACCACGCATCAAAACGCAGTTTTAAATTCGGTATAATATCTCGGACACTTGGCATCACTCTTCTGTTAATATCGCAAGAACTCGGACGGAAATGCTATTGTAGATAACCCTCCAAAAGCTTGATTGGTTGGTTGACGATAGTGATAGTGACGATGATCATCACCTTGATAAATCATCGTCTTCTCCCGCTAGATGTGCGCCTTGATAACTGTCCTTCCCGCCGTCTGGAAGACTACCTGTTCTCATGGGGAGGGGATCGCGTAACGAGCACCGGCATTACTTTTGCCTTCAGATGACCGCACGAACCTGGACGGTGTGATAACGGTCGACAACTAAAAGCGGATTGGATCGTCTTCTGGCTAGGCTTACTCGTACTACTCTACAATATGCGAACAAGGACGACCACCGCTCGTCGCGGTTCACTGTCGTGCACTGCTCCGACCACCCACACCCACCGTATGCGCTACGCCGGCCGTCCAGATAACGATAATCCCATTTCGAGTCGGTCTTGGTTCCTCGTGAGCTTTTAAGCCAAACTAGGGTGGTGCCTCTCGGGTATCGCCCGGCCAACGCGATATGGGATATCCATCCCGTCTAGCTGCGTGCCCGGCCTGCTTTCGAACATGCGTGATGTCTCGTGTTCCTCGCATAGGTCAATTTCTTGTCGTGAAGCCGCCTGTTGGTCGTGATCGCGTTGTTGTATCGCACAAAACAATGATGAGCGATAATCCAACAGATAGTAGTCGTCCCGTCCTTTTTTTTGTCCTCCATCCTAGGTGGTTGGGTCATATGCAACAAGACAAATGTGCCACATGAGAACAAAGCCAACTGCTGACCCTGCTTCGAAAGACGCGCGATTGCTGAGCGAACTTGACGCTGTCGCAAACAGACTCTTGGCGCCGTCGCTCAGTCCAGTAGGATAGCCTTCGCTGAGCGGGAAATAGAGCAGGACACGAGATCGGATGAAACTCATCAGGAGAGGAGGCACTGAGTGATGCCGTCGTGACCCATCCACACCCCGACACTCCGCCTTCATTCTTCGATTCAGGACAGATAGGTCGAGGACCTGGACACACGCCAGATCGGATCACTGGCCAAGCAACCGTCTTTTTATTTTTTGTCGTCGGAGATATTGCCCGAATCAACTCCCTCCCTCCCCAATGTGTCCGTTTCAGATATGGGAGCTTCCAGTATTCGTCCCAGCGTATCTCGTTTCGCCACCTATCATCGGACAGGTTTCGCATGCCAAGTGAAACCGAGTGTAATTGGACTGTCGACTTCAAAGGCGGGGGACGACGATGCGATCGTGCGCTGGGGAGTGCGGGATATCTGCTGCGATTCCTGTAGTGATCCATCATCGATGCATCTCCGTGGTGAAGCTCTTACGTGATCGACACTCTGAGCTCGCCGAGGACTGGGTCGTTATGATGGCAGCATCAAACGGACAGATTTCGTTAGCATGCATGCGTCTTGGGCGCCTAAGAGATATAGGAGTGCCGTTCGCGCATCGGCCAGAGTGCAAGTGACCTCGGGCGGTAGAGACGCGAGTGATCAGATTGAAGCGCCAAACCATCAGGGACGGATCTCGCTGCTTCGTCGTCCAGGTACGCTCGCGTTCAGGGAAGCGAAAGTGGAACTATTATTGAGTCGCGTTCTGAGCGTCCCATCAATCGGTGAGCGAGTTATACCAACTGCGCCGAGCAACAACGCGGATCAAACACCCTGGTGGCATGTGCGGAGATCTATCGGTAGTTTGAGGGAAGGGGAGGAGGGGGGTCGCGATTACCTTTGCATGTCGACCCGGATCTCGGTCTAACCCGTCAGGGCGACGTTTCAGACGGACCCGCGGACGTTGGACGACATACCTCCGAGGAATAACGGCCCTGCCAGCTCACCGCCTACTATACGAGTATGAGTCAGCCTGAGACGAGCATTCGAGTGCGAGATCCAAACGTATCTTGTCCGTGGGTCGTTCGCACTACCACGTGCACCGCCTCGCTGGTCCTCATGCTCGCTCGCAAAGGAAGTCGCGCTCTTGACTGTCCCTGACCCGCACTCGTTCGTCCGCCAATTTCACCAGGGACACGAGCATCTATCCGGCAGTAATGTCGGTATCTCAGTTTGTTTTAATCGAAAGGCTGAAGCACCACAACGGACCAGAAGTGTAGGACATTCAGTCTGGGAACCATGCGAAAAAGATGACCCTGTCAAGCAACCCACGACAGGAACCGCAAAGAGAAGAGGGACAAAATGGATAGCCAAGATACAGTTGCCTTCGAAATGGATCTTACCTCTCAATCCTGACGCGGGCAACATCAATCTCCTAGGTGTTTCACCACAACGGACCCCCGAGCAATCGCCAACGAGAGCCGTGCTTACATGCCTTCGCCAGCGCTTATATCTTTTTTCTTCGGCATGGCATAACGTAGACGCATAGTGTCCTTCGTGGCTCATCAAGCACCTGGCGGAGATAATTTCTGTGGCAGTTGCGATTCCGTCGGAAAAGATCCTTCGACTTGGACAAGTTAACACTACGCACCCGAGACTCGGACTTGGTCCCTTCGAAAGCTGTGTATTAGCATCCGGTATCTTTCAAAGCTTGCCACACGGCTTGTCTTGCTCAGGCCTGCTCTCCCACCGCGACATATGAGAAAGCGAATTCCCTCCACAGTAATCACTGCGTGGCATCCGCTAATTGCTAAGCAGGCATTGAAATTATCTTTCCGCGGTGCGTCCAAACTGGTCAAACCTGTCATCAGATCTAGCTCGATCCGAACAAGATATCAGACATATCCCTCGGAATGTTCCAACGGATCGATGAAACACGAGCGTTGTTGTCAATCCCAGTGATTTCGTTGACGCTACAGAATAAACCGACTGGAGATGACTCGCGGAGGTTCGGCTTCGTCGGTTATTCGTGTTTCGACTTGTGTCGTCGTCGTCGTCGCATCGCATCTCCTTGTTCGCATGTTCCGGAAACCACGGACCTGTGAATTGTACGGGACTGAAACGCGTCTAGTTCAAAAGAGTTAATAGATACACACATATACCTATCTGGAGTTAGTTTATAGACACTCCGCCAATGATTTTGCAAGGATGCCATCTAAAGGACACACGAACTAGCGAGCCGTCGAGACAGCCTGAGAACCGAAACGCCGAGGTTCGTGAGATGGCCTGTTGCCAAACCCATCGATCCCAACCACCACCACGGTGGCCATCTCGGACCCGGGAGCTGTGCCGTGCGAGAGGATGATTCAAACTCTCTCGCGAAGTGTTTCTCGGAGCCAGGCGTCGAAAACTAGTACTAGGCCGCGCGGGATAGCGGTTCTGCGACAAGTTGGACATTGCCAGTTATCTGGAGGGTACCGTTCTGCTTGCCCCCAGAGGCTCCGACGGACAGTCGGGTGCAGTTGCCACACACCTGAAAGGCTCCGTTGTCGGGTTCGTAGAACGAGTGGCTCTCGTGGAGGCACTGAGAGCAAAGGCTATTCCTCACGGTGACGAGCAGTGGTTGGGCGCTGTATTCCCCTTGGGGACTCAGTTGGGAACGCGATGACCAAGCGGTGGCAATCCGATCGCCTTATCACTCAGCTCGCCCACTCACGTTCTTGCCCATCGCTCCCACCATGACGACCTCCCTCGACCACCTCAAGCAGACCGGCACTGTCGTCGTGTCCGACTCTGGCGATTTCGAGTGTAAGCAACGCCACCCTCCATCGCGACTGCCAGCGCTAATGATGCACCGCGCACGATCTTATCAGCGATCGATGCCTACAAACCACAGGTGCGTCCAGATTTCATTTGCGGAAGGACACAATGCATAACGAGAACCGAGTAGGATGCAACCACGAACCCATCCCTGATCTTGGCTGCGGCCAACAAGTCCGGTTATGCACATCTCATCGACGCCGCCGTCGAATATGGAAAGAGCAAGGGTGGTTCTCTCGAGGACAAGACAAATATCGCCCTGGACCGTTTGGTACGAATGGAAGCAGTCTTTTGTTGTTGCCACGCCCTTCACACAACTGCTACCCTCATTTTGCAGCTTGTCGGATTCGGAAAAGAAATTCTCCAAATTATTCCCGGCCGTGTATCGACGGAGGTTGACGCTCGCCTCTCCTTCGACAAGGAAGCCACCAAGAGAAAGGTAAGTTGACCTTGATCATGCCAACACGTAATTCGACGAGCGTGCTGATACTGTCTCGATATTCCTCTTCGTTACCAAGGCCAGGGAGCTCATTGCCCTTTACGAATCGGTTGGTATCAAGAAGGAACGTATCCTCATCAAAATTGCGTCAACGTGGGAGGGTATCCAGGCAGCGCGTGAACTCGAAAGGGACGACGGCATTCACTGCAATCTCACGCTTCTCTTCGGTTTCGCTCAGGCCGTTGCTTGCGCCGAGGCAGGCGTGACCCTCATTTCCCCCTTTGTTGGTCGCGTAAGCAATGTTTTCTATTTCGATCTTTCCCAACATGTGCCTCACATGTTCTCCAATTCAAACCTCCCTATTAGATCCTTGACTGGTACAAGAAGGCGACTGGCAAGAACTATGAGGGCGACGAGGACCCTGGTGTCATATCGGTAAAAACGATCTTCAACTATTACAAACAATACGGTTACAAGACCATCGTCATGGGTGCCAGCTTCCGTAACGTACGTCAACCACCCCAACTTTGTCCACTGTCCTCATTCCAAACACCCACTTATCCCACATTGACCGATCACGCATCCGGTTGGTTTCTGATAGACTGGTGAAATTAAAGCACTGGCCGGCGTTGACTTCTTGACCATCTCCCCCGCTTTGCTTGAGGAACTCAGGAAGTCGACGGACCCTGTGCCCAAGAGATTGGATGCTTATGGCGGTGGGTACCCTTTCCCAGTCTTCTCCGCTCCCTCTTTCTACTCGATATGAAAAGAGTTCTCGAACCTTGTCAACCGTTGCGTGGTTGGTTGATCAGCTCCTTTTGCCATTTTTTCTCCCTGAACCTCCTTACCCTTACTGCTTTCTCACGTTCCTCTCTTTTTCTTTCATCCTCCATTCCTATCACATCCACGCCGGGTATTAACATCCTTTTTTTTTTTTTGTTTCCAGCGTTCGATCGCCTCGACAAGGTTTCCTTCATCGACAACGAACCCGAGTTCCGCTGGTCCCTCCTCCAAGATCAAATGGCATTTGAAAAACTGCACGAGGGCATCCGGAAATTTGCAGAGGACGGCGAGACGCTCAAAGCTATCCTCCGCAAGAAGGTCGCCGCCTAGGCGTCTTCGCCCACCGCCTCCGCCCCCATTCCCATGACCCGTTGTATGATTGTTCTCTTTACCTTTCCCCCCCCCCCCATTGGATCGATCTCCGCTTAGATGTAATGTTACGCGTTAAACGAAATGAATGAAGGGAAAAAAAAATTGTTCTTTTTTTTTTTTTTTTTGAGGAGGGGGGGTCGTTTTTTCCATGTATGTCAAGCAAGGCGACACGACATTTAACCAAAAGTGTTTCCCCCGGGGGAAATCATTGGCTGATCCCCATACGCGTCAGCATGGCAATTCGGCAAAAACGCAGGAGAAAGATCATTTTCTCAAAAAAAAAAAATTGTAAACGGAGCAAAAGAGACGACGCTTCTGACGAGACTTCAAACGTCCGTTTGGAGACAATAGGCGTACGATGTGTCGTGTACTAGAAAAGTACAAATGCCGTGGTGTAAGCATTAAACGGAGTCGGTGCACGAGATCAGAGAAGGACGGTGTATAACCGATGGCTGCCATGGATACGACAAGAGACGATCAACCGGACGGAACACGAGTAGAAGAGAACACGGTACGAGAGCAGGGGGGACATGCGTGTCCATTACGAGACTTGGTCAATTACGCTCACATCAAGAAAAATGTATCATACATGCACGGAGTGGGAAGGACGGTCGTAAATGATCTATGTCGAGAAGAAAAAAAATCATGCCAGGTAGTTGAATCGGCGTGGAAACAATCCTTGACCGATAGGAATACAGATCCATGAGAATCCAGCTTAGAGTGCAGACACTCCGGATTCCCATTCCCCCCTCGTCACACAACCGACAGCCCTGCATACCGGGCAAGACACCTCGACCAACGGTTCTGTCTTATCTTCTCCACCCCAGCCTGCAACACGCTCCGCACTGACCAAACAAGCAGGGTGGAACGCATGCGCGCACACAGAAGCTCGAGCATCGTCCCCGTTTCCGTCAGGATCGGGTAGTGGGTGGATAGACATTCGTTTCGTCAACGATGCGGGCAACTCAGGATATGGATCGTCGTCAGAAGGACCGATGCCACAGCTCGTATCGGAACAGCGCAGACCCCGTTCTCGTTCTTGCTGCTCCACACGTTGTCGTAGTGAGAGACCAGGAGCAGGTGGTAGAGTCCATGTTTTCCTCTCCCGACGGGGAGGCATAGGGCGTGTGGGTCGCAACATATTTGGACGGAGGGGGAGAAACTGAACGACGCGAGGACTACCCATAGGAGGAGCAGTAGGTTGGGGTCCCACTTGCGGTTGTGGTGGAGCGTCTGCTGCGGGTGCAGTGTTCGGAGTTGGAGCTGGAACAGGTGCAGGTCCTTGTGCAGCCATCGCTTGTGGAATAATATTCCGTGTCGTGTGCAAGAGACCCTCGACCAATGAATGAAGATCTTCGGGAAGCCCACTGGGGTTTGCAGTACCATTTTCGCCAGCGGCACCAATATCCATTGTATCATTGTCGGCACCCGCGGTGTTATTACGGTGGTCAACACCTCGTTCTTCGGTGGGATCACCACCGATAAACATATCTAGCCCAACCGTCACGACATCAATACCTACAGGTGCAAGTGGAGACTCGTCAGTCGAGTTTGGTAGAAGGACTGCGCTAACGCAGCACGGTGGTAAAAATGACGTACCCTGGTTGCCACCTCCAGGTGCTTGTGCCGCAGCTGGTCTCAGGGGTATTTGAACGGCTGGGAAAGACATGACGGGAATTCCGGGTATGAGGAGAAATGGATTAAAACCCAGGCCGACTGGCGGTGTATCAGGTTGTCCAGTGGGGGGACGGGGTACAGGGTCAGGTTGCGCAGTGGCCGCTGCAGGATGGGCATCTGCAGTTGCGCGCATAGGGTCCATCAGAAGAGTAGTAGCATCAACCGCATGATTATCGATATGTGAAACCTCCAAAGGAACTTCCGCTCCAGCACGAGGATCAGTTGGCACTGGGTTTGGAACCGTATTATCGGGTTGGGCAGGGTCGCCGCGACGGAACACACGTCTTGGGGAAGGAGTAAATGTAAGGTTTTCCGGATCGATGTTGAATCTGCAGGTTGGGCACGTCGCCTGCTTTGCTCTCGTAAACCACGGCAATAGACAAGAGGTATGAAACACGTGAGCACATGGAAGGGAAATAATCTTGGCTGCCTCGGAATAGGGTGGGTCCAAAGTAGTAGTCCCTGACTCAGGATGAGAAGTGGAGATGGGGGGAGCATCGACGCCCATCGAATCGCTCCCCGCGTTGGTCTCGTTTCGTCCATGAACAGTGTTCGTCGTCGGCGATCGTGGTACTTCACCCCCCTGGAGTTGCCGACCACTGAAACCGTCGCTTTCGGCGTCCAGTAACGTGTCCCAACATATAGCACAGCCAGATGACGATCCTTCGATATTTGAGTCTCCACAGTGACCACCCGGTGCACCCCCAATACGCTCTAACCTCTTGACGAGTCCCAAGGGGACGACCTCCAAACCAGCAACGAGCCTCTTTGCTCGCTCCGGATCTTCCCGGGCCTCATCTAATCCCTGAAACTCCTGGAACAATGCCGCGAACGATGCCAACAACTCCTCTCGGGAAGCTGCGTCCATACCAAATACACCCCCACCCAGGTCACCGACGGCTGGACCAGGCCGATTTCCCGGCGGAGGCCCAAAGAGTGGTATGGTCAAAGTAAATCCTGCTGTAAAGATCGGGACACCGCGCGGCGTGTGACCGGGAATTGGATTATTGCCTGCAGGGGACGGATCTGCAGTACCCTCACCAGATTGCGTGTGCTCGTGTGGAGCATCCCCCTCGGGAGGGCCCTGGCCAAATAAGGCGCCGAATAAGCCCACTGGAGGAGGACGAGGCGGTTGCTGTGGGTTAGCATTCTGTGGCGCAGCATCGCCCGGTGGAGGACCACCTACACGCTCTGAGGGGTGTCGACGGTCCCTAGCGTCGTCCCCGTCATCATCCACCCGAGCACGTCGAGTACCAGTCATAGGCACGCGTGAGGGAGGATCGCCTTCGTGATCCATCCAAAAACTATGACGATCCTCGTCGACCGGCTGGATGTCCTGATATAGTGGCACTGTGTTCAGAGTAGCGAGGCCGATTTCTGACCCATCCGACGAGTCAGACACGGAGCGCAGCTCCGGCATGGAGTTCTCGTCTTCATCACGCTGCGGATCGAGTTGGGGGTGAGGGTAAGGTGACATGCCGGTGTCTGCAGGTGGGAATGTGGAAGAAACAGATGGGCCAGGTGCGGCCAAACTGGGGGAAGGGTGGGTGGTATTCGCAGCGAGCGCGTTGTGTCTTACGCCGACAGAATTCGAAGACTCGAAGGGTGGCACATCATTAGCCGTACGATTCCGCATGTCGCCACCTCTGCGTTGCCCACCACCGGGATCATGGCTTCCGGCGAAGGCGTGGTTAATATTTCGGAAGACGTTCTGGATAGTGGTTCCGATGTTGAAACCGTGGGAGAAGGGCAAGCCACGAGAATTATGATTGTCTTGGTGGTCGTTGTTCATGCGGAGTGATGGTAAGAGAACAAGAAGCGCAGTGGAGGGTTGGTAATCGCCAGAGACTTTGTGGTCGTGTTGTCCACTGCCGCAGACGATGCTCAGTCATACGGTCTTAGTGACACTTGTTTGTCACGCTCGCGTAAACACCAGAACATTCGCCACACCTGCTGTGGATCGTGCGTTCGGTCCACAGTAACGGCAACTTTCTTCGAGGCGATACCCGTGCTACAGTACAGAACACCGTGAAAAAAACAATCACAGCAACTTGGCCTTGCCCTTGTGTTTTCGTTTCCGCAGGTATCGTCGTGCAGCGGGAACGCCAAACTGTCTCCTCGTCAGCATCCCGCATCCAAGAGCTGGCAACGACAGCATACCCGGACTGTTGGATACAGCATCAAAAGTATGCCCCCGATGGTCCAACCCCATTGCACATGCACGGGAAGGGGCTCCTGAAACACCCCCCGACTCCATTTAGTAATCACCAACAGCTCTGTCAAGACCGTGGCGAGCAGCAACCAGCAATGTTGCCCCATGCGTTTTGCCCTCCTGTCCGTGGAATAAGCGACGTCACTCGACAGCAAGGACTGGAGAACATACTTTGGATCATTTGTATACTGGTACAGCTCCCTCACGGCCGGTAGAGCACACAAGAAGACAAATGCAAGTCTCATTATAACGATAGGATGGTCGGGCTCCATCCATAATAATGACTAGGGTAGCCATGGTCAACAAAACGGATAAAGACGGTATGGCGATATACTAATGGCACAGCTCACCTTCAAGTAAAATGGGTTTAACTCTGCAGCAAGGAACACCGCAAGGAGCAATACGACGATCACATAGTGGCGAAACGAGGTCGTTCCTTCCCACTTGAAAGCAGTCCAATCATGTGGTGAAAACTGGCTTAGGACCCGCTTTGCCTTTGAGCGTAACCCCCGTGTTTGCCGCAATCCGCGCCATTCATACGGCTAGATGACATTTCGGCCCGGGTCACCGGCAGCCTGAGATTATAAATTATATGAACGTCAACACACCTTTACCTCCAAGTATTGACAAGTTTTCATCCCTGCCAACACGGCGAGTTCGTACCCCATTGGCTCATTCAGGGCGGTATGAGAAAAGGTCAGAAACGCACCGAGATATGTCCCCAACCAGTTGCAGAGCAGAACATCAAGAATCCACTTGAACGACGAGACATCAGCGGCCGGTAAGCTCGGAACAGGAAGGGTTTACATGGTCCCACCAACACTGGAACGCATTGAGGACCTTGGGAGATGAGGGAATCTAGGACAGACATACCTCAGCAAAGTTCGGTAACTGGTGTTGCAGACTATATTCCGCGAATTCAAATGCTACACTCAAAATCTTCGTGGACGAAATTAGCCAACCTCTCCAAGGGCCGTTGGTAAGGAGGGCACACCCAGCAGAACCAATAATCACGCAATATCATCGCCTTCCCAAACCATCCCAAGGCATGTGCTAAGCAGAATATATCGATGGCATCCTAAGCAAACAGCATTCATTGCACCTCAGGACGGATGGTTCGAACGCAGATGATCGGAAAGGCTGACCAGGACGCTCTGCGCAGTTAATGCGCAATCGTCTGCATAGCTCTTCTCAGGAAGAGGGACGTTCAGGGCAGGGTCTAGGTACGTCATCATCCTTCTTGCGGAGTGAAGATCCTGGAAGAGTAAGAAGACCAGTGCGAGTTCATAGAGTAAGTTGATCCCTAGCACAACCCGCCAAAACGCCGGGTGCGGCCGTATAAATGGTCCGTCCCGAAATTGAATCATGGAAAACACCAGGAAGGAGACTATTGCGGCATAGACGCCTCTGGATGTGAATGAGACCATGTATGAGATCAGTGGACGGGCAGACGAGAAACGGGGAACACATACACGCGACGTTTGTCTCGCCCCTCTGCGAGGACGTCGGAAGACATGGCGACATACGCCAAAGCGGCGAGACCGACGGAAAGTGCAGTGAGGGTGATAGGATTGTAGAAGAACCTGTAGGGGAATGGGTAGGAAAACGAGTGATCTGAGTCTGGCGCACTCCACAGAGGTATCGTTGCGCTCCTGGAAAGGAGCTATCCGGGTGTAAGACTCGGTGCGATTTGCCTGGATTCGCGTCAATCCTGCCACAAGACGGTGCTTCACCGGTGACATACATCGAACCCTGAGCAAAGATTAAACCAGTACTTCCATAAACTCTCTTGCTACTCACAACGAACGGGAACGCCAAATAGGCCAGGCTTAGGTTCCGCCTCCGAGGGAGAGAGCAACACGTCGGAGGTCTCGTTAGGGGAAGTTGGTGACGACTCTGGTTCGGGAGCCATGTTGAACGAGGGTGAAGACCCGATCAAGAGAAGAGCAAAGATGTCCTACGCGTGAGTTACAGGCTCAGCGTTTGGCTCAGCGCCATCCAGAGACAATGCTGGGTACACGTGCGTCGACACGGTCGTCTGCCCTTGACGCACGCGCAACGCTCGAGTCAGATTATGTAAGCAGACACGGAAGGGCTGTACAAACCAGTTGGTCAACCCGGTGCTGCATGGACAAGTGATACTAGGCAAACGAATGATCCGCCCGTATCACCCTGAGTATCTTGATGTTGGTCGTCTGCGCATGAAATCACCAGTACTTTGGTAACCGTTTCCCCCATGACTGTATTGGGGACGTAAAGTAGCGGGGATATCAGTGGCTTCGACCGCTCACATGCAAAACGGAGCGTGCAAAAAAAGATCCACCGACATTCCGTCGGAGTTCTGTCGTGGATGCAGGACCCGATGGAAGTCCGGGTCCGTGACATGCCAACAATTCGCATCATGGTTGCGCAGTGCGAGTGGGTGTACCTTATCACCCTCAGTTGAGGTAGAGGGTTTTTCGACGAAAATGGCTAGAGTCAAGTGCCAGCACCCCTGTCGATGACGTGCAAGCGTCCGTGTCTGCTGGGACAGCGGAGATCTTTTGGCCTATTCGTCTGATGCACTTGACCACAAGGTTTTTCTCCAACAACACGTCGGGCGGTGGCCCTTGCTGCCTGCTATTTCTCGATATGTCGTGCGACATGGGTCGTCCGCCAACAAAGGGCCGACCATGGGGTCCCCCACGTCTTCGTTGAGGAACAGGCCTGCATGCCCACCAAGGGCCGCCCAATCTGAGTGGATCAGACTCATTAGTTCCGAAACCAGCTCCGCGCGTCGTCCCGATCGATAACAGCGAGCCTTCGATCGGGAGATGCCATCAGCGCATACACTGTCAGGATTGCCCTGCCGTTGGCCACTTCTGCTTGGGCGCGAGAGCAACTGAATTGCGGGAGAACATGAACGGCCGGTCGTTGCACCCAAGGATGGCGCCATGGCCACATCCACCGCTTCTCACCTCGGCGTTGAGCATCCTGGAACAACCGCCGCTGTTCTTGAGCGCCGGATTGCTCTGCAAATAATACATCCCACGGGAGACTCGAATATTCAGTCACCACGTTTCACAAAGTAGTCCTCGGACGTCCAAGTAGCAAAAGACTCCAGCACCTACCATGTAAGGTGCAGGCACGAGGTACTAGGCGCATCCTTCTAATGATGCGTCTCACGCCCTGGACGACCCTGAATACCTCGAGCGTGAGCTGGGTTCTGGCCAGATTGCCTTGATAGAAACGACGGGATCGCTGTGCACATGGTTCGTCGGGAAATGGGCGGGACATCTAGCCCACAGAGACGCGGGGCTGTGAGACAATTGCGCCGAGCGAGCAACAAATGACCTGTTCAGTCATGGGCGCCTTGCCGGAAGTGCCCGTGGGGAGCGGAGGGTGGTTCTGTTGCGACGGATGTAGCCGAGCGGAGGTACCAGAAAGAGACAATGAGGGGGGGGGCCGGGCTGATTCATTTTCCCTGGCTATTTCATTGTGATGGAATTTCGTTGCGAACACACACGATATCGTTTCTGGTGGTCGCACACCACGGGAGAGCAAGCTGATAGCCTGCTGGCGTGGTGGGGACGAATGAAAAGTGGGGCGTTCGCGTGCCTGGGACGTTGATCAGATCCCTTGCGCACATTGTGGCACGTCTCGAGGACGTGGCAGACAGAAGCCAGACGGAGGGTGTCAAAGTTTAATCCGTGGCGCACGAGTTGCCAGGGGCCATGAGGATATTCCGTGCAGCTGACGGTGTGGCGAACGGTTCATTGTGATGGGGTGGTGAGATATTGGCTATGAAAAAAGCGGCGCATGCACAATCGGACTTGATCGGCGGGAGAAATATATCCGAAGGGTGGTCAGATAAAGTAATAGATCAAAACCGAGGGTGTGGTAGGTTTGCGGTCTTCGAACTTGAAACTCAACTCCATCCAGATCAGCCTTGCCGACCATGACGGATCCTTTTTTTGTAAGGTAACGATATTTTTTCCTTCGAATTTCTGACAGGTGACAAGCGTTGGTGACCCCCCCCGGCCAAGACCTTCCCCGACCGGACACGTAATACGCGCTCCTCCTCCTCCCCCCCCCTGGGAGCCAAACACATCACGAGGCGGCTGACGACGCCACCGTTCGCCGGGTGGCCAGCTGCCATCGGCGTGGCACGTCGAGACGCCGACTTGTCGCTGGCGAGGGTGGAGCTTTTGAGAGCGGCTGATGGCAGAGAACCAGCCCCGTTCGGGACATCGTTATCTGTCCCCTTCGGTGCACGTGTTGCCCGAGTGGTTTCATGAGCGAGATATGAAGAAACGGCTTGGGTGTTTCGGTTAACGTGGTCGATTCGTGGGCATTCGAGGGGCCTGCGAACGAGATGGAGTCTCCTCACGTCACCTGAGAAAAATTATGTGCCGCATTCCCCGTAAAGGAGCGGCCATTCTCAGGCAGATCCGACTCGTGCCCGGGTTGCATCCAAACCGCCGTCAACAGTCGTAGTAGGTCGGGGTGGGCCTCCTGACACTTGTGTGTTTTTTGACAGACATGCACCCGGCTCCCGTGCTCGCTGGAGAGGTCGCCACATGGGCAAGGCCAGACAAACGAGGCGGTAGGTCGTGCAACCCGACCGTCTGTGCGCTCACCGAGGGCGATGAGACCTGATCACACCACGTCGTCGTCAGACGTACTCGGGGGCATTAGGCCGTGCTGTAACGGAGGGAGGGGCGACCGT
Organism: Pulveroboletus aff. viridisquamosus; assembly: GCA_038088935.1. Classification (NCBI taxonomy): domain Eukaryota; kingdom Fungi; phylum Basidiomycota; class Agaricomycetes; order Boletales; family Boletaceae; genus Pulveroboletus; species Pulveroboletus aff. viridisquamosus. The sequence continues at coordinate 19,724 of JBBPJW010000496.1, forward strand.
CGCTGGGTTGGAAGAACACGGGCGCGTTCACAGGACGAATGATTGGGACGCATGTGCTAATCAGACATCCGAGGCACTGCATTGGAATTAGGCTCGAGAACCCGGCAGGTGGAGGAGGACGCGCCAACGGGGTTATTTGGATGACCAGCCCTTTTTGAGGCAAGTATCTCTTCTTTACTCACGCGTAGTATTTATGTCACTGCCGAGACTGGAAGGCACCTCTTTTACAGGGCTGGGTCACACAGAGACCGCTTTCGTGAAGAAGACGCAAACGATCTGTGCTGCTGCCAATGCCCGAGGTGATCCAGATCTCCTCCTCGTTACTTAAGTACTTAATGTCCCCGTCCCCCCCCCGCCCCCCCCACCACCACCACCACTACTACCATCACCTCCGTAAGCTATATCCATATCCACCCCTCCACAAAGTACTTCGTTCATCCTCTCCCCTGTCCCCATGGCCTCTGACCCCTTCTCGCCCATCCAGCTCAAAGGCGAAATCATGGATCTTGACTTCACCGTCGACACAGATCACCGTAAGCGCAGACGCAACCGCACCACCCAGTCCTGTCTCAACTGCCACACCTCCAAACGAAAGGTCCGTCTTCCCCCTACCCGACCCGGCCTGCCCTCACCCTGCTCCAGTGTGACAGAAAGCGTCCCTGCCAGCGCTGCATCCAGCTCGGTCTCGTCTGTCTCCTCCCTGTCTCTTCCGCTCTTCGTCTCATCACCCCCATAGACCGGCCTTTGTGTATATGAGATCGATGATCCCGCGCTCAGGTACGTCCCTGCCTCACCTACGCGTGCAGCAGCCAGACCGAAGGGCATTCTAGAGACGACCCCACCCTTGACGAAGCCACTCGCCTGCGCAACAGGATAGCGGAGTTGGAAAGCCTTGTTAGGGAGCTACGTGGTATGGATACCTGTTTCATGTTCGTTCCATCTCCTGATCTTCTTGTCATCTAGGCAAACCCCATCCTCGCTGGGCAGATGCCAACTTCAGGGACGGCGACCCGTCCGAACGGTGGCACTCGCGCGCTGCCAAAAACAGCTTGCATCTTAGGCGCCGCGCACGTTCCCCAGACACGCTGGCGCGTTCAAACCAGGAGCCCCGGGGTCTGGTTTCAGCCTCTGGAACTCCGATCAAGATTGAGCCCATTACGGATATCACCCAGCCTCATCTATATCGCTTCACGCCGTCTCCTCCAGCCTCGTATCCAGCTTTCCATTCGGATAACTCGGCGTCACCTCCGTATGAACGTCAGAATGGTCATCACTACGACAATGGCAACATCACTTCCAGTGGACGTTCCATGCCGTACCCGTCGCCAACCTCCACCAACGGTCTCTCATATAACCACCACCCATCAGACCCTCCTTCCTATCATGAAAACGGACACGTCTATCAGATGAATCCATGCGAAACAGATAAAGTATACGGTAATCACTTCCCGTCAGATTCATCCCCGCCACAAACGTTTTGTGCATGCCGGACCACGCCTGGTGCCGAACACGCGTTTGTGTCCCTGTCGCAACAGCTCCAGAGCACGCTCGCGTCGCTCAGACAATACGCGCAGCATCCCGAAAACTCTCAATGTGAACTCTTTCGGCGCATCAACGAACTGAGCAGTCTCATGCAGTACGTCCCTGTGTGTTGCCTCGCGGCAGCCTCATGTCCAGGATGAGCTAATTTATTGGTGGTGAGAATTAGTGGCAATGATCCGGATGAGGGCACTGGCTCGCCTTATGGGACGCTTCCCACACCCACAGACAGCGAAATTATGTCCTCGCACTCGTCTTCGAGCACGCCCTTCCATAGATCATCCGCTGGTGCATCCGTGTCGGAGTGGAGCACGATAGCCTCTACCGGATTCAATCCTTATTTCCCCATATCACCGGGCGAACAGACCATGTACAGTAATATCATCACATGAACCCGGCTCACGATAGTCATGGTCCTTGTTGTCGTCCTGCTATATCCAGCTCTTTTGTGCTTTATTTACTTGCTGTTGCGCTGGTTGTGACTCTGTACTAGTTGTTATTTGTTCTAGACTTACACGACACGACATCTTATATACCTTTTGTACGTTATACGTCATGTACTCGTCTGCCATACACACGCCACACCGGCTATATAGACTACTTGGATAATGTGTTCCATTCCATTTCGAACTGGAACACGCGTTGTGAAGTCGGATTCGCCAGAGCGGGCTGCCCCTGCGCAGTCAGCTTCCACCGGTCCCTCTCAGTGAAGAGAGCTGCCCCGCTTCGCTTCACGAGGACGACGGTGGAAAGCCGTGTCCCATAATAACCACATCCGTCATGTATCGGTTCGACGTGAATAGTGTTTTTCAATTCTGAGCGATCGCGGGGTGGGTGGGAAGATCGCCATCTATACAATCGCCCCCACGAGAAATCCAGAAACGAGAACGTTAAGCGAATCGTTGTGACCTAAGGGATGCATGTCTGCAATATACCCACGTTAAGAGATCAAAGAGGCGTTCCATCAGCTGATCTTCCGACGAGTCCGGCGGCAGGGTGCTGACCAGGGCTTCGAATGCGCGGACGCCGTGTTGCACTTTGGGCCATTCGTTGGCGCCGTGGCCGTCGATGCCATTCGACAGTCCCTCCCGGTGTTTTTGTGCGTCTGTGAGTGCACGATAGGTGATCGGGCCGCCGCCACCATGGTTCGTGACGAAGAGGGCGTCAAAGGAGAGCGAGGGTGGGGAAGGAGATGCAAACGCGGGTGCGAAGAGCATCAAGTTGAAGCCTGCATAGCGGGCGTCGGCGGGGAAGAGTCTCCGGACGTCGTCTTCGAGCGACGGCGAAGACGGCGAGGAGAGGAACGACGAGACGAGTTGGCCTCGGGAGGTGGCAAACGTCCCGCTTGGTTCGTTGATGTTCGTCCTGTGGGATTCGTCCGGGTGGTGAGGTGGTGTCTGTGGAGTGTGCACATCCCATGCCACTCACAACAGTGCGAGCTTCCCAGAGCGACTGAGACCAAGCCAAGTGCCGCCAGCTTGGACATCGATGCCTGATAGGATGTCGGACTGGTGTCCCTTGGGTTGTCCGCCAAGGGTGTGGAAGCGAGCGGGCTCCGTGGGTCTGGAGAGATATTCATCCCGGTTGCTACACAAGATGCTAATTGCGAACGATGAAAACCACAGGACGCTGGGATCGAGTGGGAGAAGTCACGCACAGAGCATACTCGGGGTGGTCGAGTGTGAAAAAGGCGACACACATCTCGTCGGTAGCGAGCGCGTGAGAACGGGGAGGAGGTCGACGCACACACGTCGGACGGACTGTCACAATCTGGTGCGCCCCGAATCAGGGACGGGAGGCAGACGGACTATATTCGTATACGCCTGCCTTGTGCAGACTGTCAAACGTCCGTCTGTGACAGTCCTGTTTGAGGGTCTCCGAGGAGTCAGAGAATTTTTATTCGCACCGACGATGTTGCCCTGCGAACGAGTGATCTTGCTAGCGATCAGATTGTTCCAGCTGGGGACGCGTTTCGGAATTTATGTAAAGAAGCCATCTCCAGACGACGACGGGGGGCTACGAGGCCTGGCACACGTTCCTGCTTCCCACGCCTGGATCTCCTCGCCACAGAGGAGCTGCAGGCGTTCGAGGTTCGGGTGCCTTGTCCCCCCCCGATGCAGTCGACGACCACGGTCGTTCTGGACAACGGCGGCTCAACCATTAAGGCCGGTTTGTTCGGGAGCGACGATGAGACAGTTCGGTGAGTCTTGGGCCTCGGAGCGCATCGCTCATCTCGAGGGAACTTGATTTTCGCCCACAAGGATCATTCCCAACGCTGTTGTCCGATCAAAGGGGGATAAGACCACGTACATCGGCCATGAGATTGCCCGCTGTAGGGATTTCTCCTCGCTCCACTATCGGCTCCCTTTTGAAAAGGTACAGCCTGTTCGTCCCGAATAAACATGTCGTTCTATGCGATGACTGACCCCGATGTGAAATACCAAGGGTTATCTCATTGACTGGGATGCGCAAAAGGCAGTATGGGACGGCCTCTTCTCCACGGAGGCCCTCTCGGTCAGTACCTTGTCCCATCTTCCCTCGCCCGTACCACAGCCCCTCCAGGTGAATGCGGCAGAGTCCTCGCTCATCATCACAGAACCTTATTTCAATCTACCAAATATTCAAGACGTCTATGACCAATTCGTGTTCGAGGAATACGAATTCAAATCGTATTACAGGTGCACACGTAAGTCTTGTGATTCCATGGATACAATGCCACGCTCATGACGCATTTTCGTCTAGCCGCATCCATGATTCCATATGGCTCCCTCTTCGCCGCTGAGGGACTGAATTCTCCTGAATGCGCTCTCATTGTCGATTCTGGCTTCAGCTTTACGCATGTTGTGCCTGTGATCAACCATCAAATCCAGTGGCATGCCGTCAAGAGGTGAATTTGTATTGGCAACTTCCTCCTTTAATATCACTCATCTGATCAGAATGGACGTTGGAGGCAAACTGTTGACTAATCAACTGAAGGAGGTCGTATCATATCGCCAGTGGAATATGATGGACGAGACGTACATTATGAATCATGCAAAAGAGGCGTGCTGTTACGTCTCAACGCAGTTCATTGCGGACCTCGAAATCTGTCGGTACGTCGTTCCCTCACGACACAACGAGCAGCCATTCAGCCAACCAAGGCTGAGTCCGAAGCAGAATTCTATTGTGATGGAATACCTCTTGCCCAACCTTTCCATCAATCGAGCGGGCGAGATCAGGCGCCCCGGATATGAGCTCACCCAGACAGATCAGGTGCTTCTCATGGAGAACGAGCGCTTCACGATTCCAGAGCTCCTATTTCACCCCGACGACATCGGTCGGTTGTCGAAATCAATGATATCGCGCACTCATTGACTTGGCGTTCCTTGTTGATTGAAAATTTCCAGGGTTGGAGCAGACTGGACTTCCAGGTACAATAGCGGCGTCCATTGCGTTGCTCCCCGAAGATCTTCAGGGAATGTTTTGGGCAAACATCGGTGTCATCGGTGGTAATACCAAGTTCGCCGGATTTCATGACAGACTGTACGCAATCGCATTCACCCGTACAGCCCGTTGTAAGCTAGCACTGACCCATGACTCAGCATGACGGAGTTGCGCTCGCTTGCCCCGGTTGATTTTGAGATAAACATTTTTAGGCCCAATGAGTCAGTTTTCTAGTATTTGCGGTTGTATATCCTTCTAACACTTGGCATCATCGTGAGTGACAAACAGCGCGGTGACCGAATCGTATCTCTCCGCGTTGATGTTTGCCAAACATCCCCATTTCCCGTCCCATCTTCTCACCCGGGCAGAGTATCTGGAATCTGGCACCAGCGCTGCACGCAGAAAGTTTGGCCAGTGGGACTCGTGCAAGCTTGTTGAGAAGAACAAGAGTGCAAGACAGGATGATAGCGAGCCTCGATTGACAAAGAAACCCAGTCGCGCCCGGATACGGTCCAGTGCATCATCTACTGCCCGCCGTCGGTGACTACTCGGTCCCTCTTTGATCGAAAGGCATCTATCGGCGCAGGTCCAGGGTTGGATTTCCCGAGCATGAAACTTTAACTAGAACGACTGCGTGCCACGCTGATGTTCGCACCAAGAAGAAAAAAAAGTCTTTGCATTGTGGTTCTGGAGCAACCCCCGCAGTTCCGTTTCTTTTTCCAGATGCCTTGTTTATTTACTTATCGTGTTTAGTTCCAATACGGGAACCACCAAATGAAAAGCACGGCATGGCGAGTTCGCCTCTGTGGGAACATGACACTTGGCCTCACTTTATCTGGTCAGGCACTCATCTAAGCGGACTGCAGTTGTGATTACCGCTCTTACTCGCCTCCAAAGCATGTCAGTTCCCTCTTCTTGGAACGCCGAGAAGGAGTACTTTTTTTGTTGCTCCAAGGTTCTCCGATTGCACCATTCATTTCTTCGGTCACCGTACACGAGTCCGTTTCACGCTACGAGCTTTGTTGGCAACACTATCCTGGTCTCTCTCGAAAACATACTACGCAAAGTCACGGAGCGAGTGCACGTTGTTTGTGTGTGCACATGGGGTTATTTACAGTTTGACGACCCTTGTCAGGAATCAGCCTTACCACTGGGTGTCGAGGTGTGCCCTCATGCCCATTTCGTCGCTTCTCCTTCTATGGCTGGTGTACCCTCGAATGGACAGATAGTATACAGGCACGATGGAGTATTTCGAGCATGGCAGAGCTCTCACCTCAGATTCACCCCTCCACCGGGGCGAGTATTGTCGCTGTCCGTCTCTCCCTGCAACTACATCCGCGTCGTACCTCTCACTGGTATGCGATAGCTGTCTCAAGTCTGAAAGCCCGTTCGATCCGTGGAACGGGGATTGCGCCCATCACAGATCGTCCAGCTCCCCGTTCTGAATCTCCGAGTCCCGGAATCGTCCGTGTGTCGGCCCAGTATAATTGGTTGCGTCGTTTCATATGCATCGCCTCGCGTCTCCACATCATGACAGTCATGATATGTCGGGACTGGTTTCTACACGACGTCGCACTCTTGGAAGACATCCGATGGGCTCGCTCCCCGGGGCCGCTGGATGTTCGGCCACTAGACTCCAGAAGGGTTTGTAGTCAGCAAGTTTGACGGTATTGGACCACTGCTACGACAGCTACCTTTGGTGCTGCGCGTTCCTGTGTTGCGTACAAGAAAGTACAGGGATCGTATTCCTTTCTACCACTCCGTTGATACCCTCCTCACTCCTGTCAGTGCCTATCCTGCGCTCTTCATTGTCCCCTCCCGAACCCGATCTGGAGAAGCGTGGAGAGGGGTGGTGGGTGTCATCGGACGTCACGCTCCGTCTCTGCGGGCATGTGGATAGCTGTGTATCCATTGATTAATCCTCGCGGGATGCTTTCGGAGGCGTTTTCCTATCCTGCTTTGCTTTCTTCCTTTTTTATCTTGCAACGAACACAGAAGACAATGATTTCCGCTGCGTGCGCAGAGGAGTCGTCCCAAAATCTCGTAGCACGCTGCCAGCTCAGAGAAGTGACTGGACCCCCCTCCCCCTCCCCTCCCTTCCTTTTCCCCCGAACAGCGTCTCCAAACTTTAAACTGGCGCTGCAAGTATTGAGTGGCGTACATATCATCGCGTAATGATCCCGGCGAGGGCACTTGGCCATTTGCTTGCAGGTGAGGCGGCCATCATTTAGTTCGTCCGGCGTTCACCGCCTGCACCACCAGTTATATCTAAAAACTTGCCATATGACGCTTTTTTAAACTTTGATGACTGTCCTTGCGTCCACCAGTAATCCCTCAAAATAGTTCAGGTAGCTGTACGGGTTTGACCTTTTCGCTGGATCGATGACCCTGGCGTCAGGTGCGCACACCAAAGTCGTCCCGAACTCCCGGAGGGTTCCCGATACTTTGATCCATGATAAACTCTCTTTCCTCTCTTCACCCCCAAAAGAATCGTCCATATCTCGGTTCATTTTCTATACAACGGTTTGTAGGCTTTTTTGGCAGTGCCATGTGCACCACGCAGCACGAGTTATCCCCGAGCCACCAGAGGAGAACGGAATTTTCAGCTCGACGACGTACCCAACGCGCACACACCACCTTTTCGATTTCGTTCATCGGACGGGTCCTTTCTATCCGATCTCTGGACGGTCATCGTGCACATATTGCAACCAAAGGACAGATACACTCATCACGCTCACCTTCGAGCGGGGCGAAGAACTCGAGTAATCAGCCTTTTGAAGTCTAGCCTTTCAGTGCACACACACGGGCATCGCTCGTCGTTCGTCGCCTATTTCACAGAGCGCGGCGTTGTGCTCGAGTAGATCGTTCAACGGGACCAGAATCAGCCGGGGTGTTCTCCCCCACCCTCCGTCGCACATGTCCACGTTCTACTCTGATCGATTGAGATACGAACCGGCCCGGGTCTATTCGGAGGACGGGCTTATGGATCTCGTTCTACCACCCGCTGGCACGTACGCACACAGGATCTGGACTCTACTGGCGACGAACCCGACCACCGTGCTGCGACGGCTCGTGTCCATCGTGACGAAAAAGAAAGAAAGAAAATGAAGGCTGCTCTAGGGGGGAAGAGGCAGCGCTGCATCACCGACATGTCCACGCGTCATCCAACCCCGCCTTTTTGCGCGCACCGTGCCACACTGCGTCGTCCGAACTCCTGTGTTGGGCGTTCTCTCGGGATGCGAGGGAAGACACCAAAAGGGGGGGCGGGGAAAAAGACCGACACGCGTCCACTCGCCACGTGTATGGCGTGTGCAGCGCATGTTCGCAAAACGAGAAAGAATAGGGATCCATCGTCGTCTTCCGAGTATTGAGTGCGCGCGCGTTCGAGGTTTAGATCTGACGACGGGCAAGGGCAAGGGCAAGGGGGAGGGGTGAGGGGTGCGGTGCTCAGAAGAGCACGAGCCAGATGTGTGTGACAGGGGCCCTGGTTCGTCTAGACC
>JBBPJW010000497.1:3414-28180 GCA_038088935.1 Pulveroboletus aff. viridisquamosus
AATTTAAAAAATAATATAAATAAAATTAATATTAGACCTACTGTATATAACTTAATATTGGAAAAAATCTGGAATATATCAGATATTGCATTTAAAAGCTTCAAAGTAAAAGCTAACTGTCTATTTAAATTATGATTAAAAATTTCAAAGTTATTATATCAGATATTACCTTCTAGATATTTATAAAAAAACAAACATAAGCATTAAAAACATTTTATACTGTAATATACTAACATCCTATTCAAATATTACATAAAAAGCACACAAATCTAGCATATTAATATAATACTTACCAGCTAATAGTATAATAATTGAAAAAATGTGAATAAAAACACTTTAATTAGCAAAATTCTCATATTAAATTCAAATTAGATTACTTACATCCTATTAATGGAAAAGTAGCAGCAGCCATAATTATTATCAGCATTCTTATTTCAAATACACATTAGATCACTTACTTTCTATTAATGGAATAGCAGTATTGGCCTTGGCATTAGCACTATTCTCATGTTATATTCATATTAAAGCACTTGCTTCCTATTAATGGGAGAATGGCAGTAGCAATGGTCATTAATAGCATTTTTATTTCAAAATCAATTAAACTCCTTACTCTCTATTAACAGGAAAGTAGAGAATGCCATAGCAATTAGCAGCATTTTTATTTCAAATCCACATTAGACCACTTACTCTCTATCAATAAGGAAGAAGCAGCAGCTATTATCAGCAGCAGCATTCTCATTTTATATTTACATTAGATTACTCACTCTCTATTGTTGAAAAAGCAGCAGTAGTCATGGTGATTAGCAGCAATCTGATTTTAAATTCACATCAGATCACTTACCAACTATCAATGAAAGAGTAGCAGCATCCATGGCCATTAGCAGCACTCTTATTTCAGATTTATATTAGACCACTTACTTCCTATAAATAAAAAAGCAGCAGCAGTTATGATTATCAATAGTAGTTTTAATTCAAATATACATCAGACCACCTACTAACTATGAATGGAAGAGCAATAGCAGCCATGGCCATTAGCAGGATTCTCATTTCAAATCCACATTAAATTACTTACTTCCTATTAATGTAAGAATAACAGTAGTTATGGTTATTAGTAGCATTTATATTTGAAATCTACATTAGACCACTTACTCTCTTTCAATGGAAGGGCAGCAGCAGCCACAATTATCAGCAGTATTCTCATTTCAAATTCACATTAGACCACTTACTCTCTATTAATGGGAAAAAAGAAGCAGCCATGGCCATTAGCAGTATTCTTATTTTATATTTAAATCTGATTGCTTACTAACTATCAATGAGAAAGTAGTAGTAAGCATGGTATTCAGCAGCACTCTTATTTCAAATCCATATCAGACCACTTACTTCCTATTAATGTAAGAGTAGCAGCCACCATAATAATTAACAGCATTTTTATTTCAAATCCTTGTTTAACCACTCACTTGCTATCAATTTAAAGGCAGTAGCAACCATAATCATCAGCAACATACTTATTTCAAATTCTCATCAGATTACATACTCTCTAGTAATGAAAAAGCAGCAGCAGCCATGATTATCAGTAGTATTCCCACTTGAAATTCACATCAAACTACTTACTAGCTTTCAATAAAAAGCAGCAGCAGCCATGGTCATCAGCAGCATTCTGATCTCAAATTCATATTAGACCACTTACAAACTATTAATAGAAAAGCAGCACCAGCCATAAAATTAGCAGGATTCTCATTTTAAATCCATATTAGATGACTTACAAACTATCAATGGAAGAGTAGCAGCCACAATTATTAGCAGCATTCTCATTTCAGATCTACATTACATCACATACAGTCTATTAATGGAAGTGTAGCAGTAGCCATGGTCATTAGTAGTATTTCAATCAAATTCACATTAGACCACTTACTTCCTATCAATGGAAAAGCATAAGCAGTTATGATTATTAGCAGCATTCTTATTTCAGATCCATATGAATTCACTTACTCTCTTTCAATGGAAAAGCAGCAGCAGGCATAGTCATTAGCAGTATTCTCACTTCAAATTCACATCAACTACTTACTAACTATTATTGTGAAAGCAGCAGCAGTCATGATTATTAGCAGCATTCTTATTTCAAATTAGCACTAGAATATTTACTTCCTTTTAATATAAGAGCAGCAGGAGAGTTATGATCAATAGTAGCATTCTCTTGTAAGTCCATAGCAGACCACTTACAAACTATTAATGGGAGAGCCACAGTATTTATGATCATAAGCAGTATTCTCACTTCAAAACCACATTAGACTACTTACATCCTATCAGTAGAAGAACATCAGCAGCCATAGTCATTAGTAGCATTATTATTAGAAATCACATGAGATCACTTACTCTCTATCAATGTAAAAGCAGGAGCACGCAAGGGCATTAATAGTGTTCTTATTTTAAATCCATATTAATTACTTACCAACTATTATTGTAAAAGTAGTAGCAGCCAAAGTCATTAGCAGTATTCTTATTCCAAATTCAAATCAGAGCACTTACTTTCTATTAATAGGAGAGCAGCAGTGACCATGGTCATTTGTAGCATTTTTATTTCAAAATCACATCAGACCACTTACAAACTATTAATAAGAGAGAAGTAGCCATGGTTATTAGTAGCACTCTCATTTCTAATCCACATCAAAACACTTACTTCCTATTAAAGGGAAAGTAGCAGTATCCATGAAAATCAGCAGCATTATTATCTCAAATCCACATCAGACCACTTACTCTCTATTAATAAAAGAGCAGCAGTCATGGCCATTAGTAGTACTTTCATTTTAAATTTACATCAGACCACATACTTCCTATCAATGGAAAGTAGCAGTAGCCATGGTTATTAATAGCATTTTTATTTCAAATGCATATCAGACCACTTACTTTCTATTAATAGGAAAGCAGTGACATTTATAATCATTATTAGCATTCTTATTTCAAATCTACATAAGACCACTTACAAACTAATAATAGAAGAGCAGCAGCAGTTACAGTCATTAGCAGGACTTTTATTTCAAATTCTTATTAAGTATCTTACTCTCTATTAGTTAGAAAGTGACAGTAGCCATGATTATTAGTAGCATCTGATCCCAAATTCATATTAGACCACTTACTAGCTATCATTGTGAAAGCAGCAGCAGTCATGGTTATTAGTAGCATTCTTATTTCAAATTTACATTATACCACTTACTTCCTATCAATAGAAGAGCAGCAGTAGCCATGATTATTAGCAATGTTCTCATTTCAAATTCAAATCAGACCACTTACTTCCTATTAATAGAAAAGTAGCAACAGCAATAGTTAATAGCAGAATTTTTATTTTAAATTTACATTAGATCACTAACATCCTTTCAATAAGAGAGCAGCAGTAGTCATGGCCATTAGTAGCATTTTTATTTAAAATTCACATTATATTACTTACTTCCTATCAATGAAAGAGTAGCAGCAGCCATGTTCATTAGCAGTATTCTCTTTTTAAATACTCATTAGATTGCTTACTTCCTATTAATAAAAAAATAGCAGCAACCATGGTCATCAGCATTATTAATAATTCAAATGCACATTAAACCACTTACTTCCTATTAATGAAAAAGCAGCAGCCATGATCAATAGTAGCATTTTCATTATTTCAAACCCACTTAGATTACATACTTCCTATTAATGAAAGAGCAGTAGTAGCCATTTTCATTAGCAGCATTCTCATTTCAAATTCAAATAGATCACTTACTGACTATTAATCAGAGAGAAAAAGCAGCCATTGTTATTAGTGGCAATGTTATTTCAAGTTCACATGAGATTGCTTACTAACTATCAATAGAAGAGCAGTAATAAACATGGTCATTAGTGTTACTCTTATTTTATAACCACATTAGATTACTTACTAACTATCAATAGAAGAGCAGCAGTGGTTATGGCCATCAGCAGCATTCTGATTTCAAATTTACATTAGATTACTTACTTTCTATCAATGAAAAAGCAGTAGTAGTCATGGTTATTATTAGCTATATTATTTCAAATCCAAATCAGACCACTTGCTTTCTATTAATAGGAAAGTAGCAGTGGCCATGGTCATTAGCAGTATTCTGACTTTAAATCCACATTAGATCACTTACTTCCTATCAATGGGAGAGCAGCAGTAATTATGGCCATTAGTGGCATTTTTATTTTAAATTCACATTAGATTACTTACTTCCTATCAATAAGAGAGTGGCAGCAACCATGATTATTAGCAGCATTCTTACTACAAATTCACATTAGATTACTTACTTCCTATAATTTGGAGAGCAGAAGCAATTATGGTCATTAGTAGCATTCTTATTTCAAATTCACAATAAACCACATACTTTCTATTAATGAAAGAGTGCCAGCAGCCATGGTCATTAGTCATATTCTGATTTCAAATCCACATCAACCACTTACTAACTATCAATAAAACAGCAGCAGCAGCCATGGTTATCAGTAGAATTCTGATTTCAAATCCACACTAGATTTCTCACCATCTATCAATAAAAGAGCAGCAGCAATCATGGTTATGAGTGGCATTATCATTTCGAATCCACTTCAGATTACTTACAAACTATGGATGAATGAGCAGTGGTAGCCATGGTTATTAGCAGTAATCTTATTTTAAGTTCAAATTAGACCACTTACTTCCTATCAATGGGAGAGCAGCAGCAGCCATGATTTTTAGCAGCATTTTCATTTAAAATCCATATTAGACCACTTGCAAACTATCAACAGAAGAGCAGTAGTAGCCATGGCCATCAGCAGCATTCTTATTTCAAATCTACATCAGACCACTTACCTCCTATCAATGAAAGAGAAATAAGCAGGCATAACCATCAATATAATTCTCAGCAGAAATCTATATCAGACCACTTACTTCCTATCAATTGGAAAGCAGCAGCAGCCATAATTATTAGCAGTATTTTATTTCAAATCCATATTAGACCACTTACTGTCTATTAATGGAAGAGCAGCAGTGGCCATGATCATTAGCAACTTTCTCATTTCAAATACACATTAGACCACTTACTTTCTATCAATGGGAAAGCAGCAGAAATTATGTCCATAAGTGGTATTCTTATTTCAAATCCACATCAGATCACTTACTTTCTATAAATAAGAGGGCAGCAGTATTCATGGTCATTAGCAGCATTCTCATTTTAGGTTCACATTATACCACATACTCTCTATTAATGAAAAAGCAGCAGCAGCAGCCATAATCATTAGCAGCATTTTCATTCCAAATACATATCAGATCACTTACTAACTTTCAACAGGAAAGTAGCAGTAGCCATTGTTATTAGCAGCATTCTCATTTCAAATCCAGATTAGACAACTTACCAACTATCAATGAGTAAGCAGCAGCAGTTATGTTCATTAGCAGCATTTTTATTTGAGATCAATATCAGACCACTTACTCTCTATTAATGGATAAGCACCAATAGCCATGGTCATAAGCAGTAGTCTCATTTCAAATCCACATTAGACCACTTACAAACTATCAATGGAAATGTAGCAGTAGCCATGGTTATTAGCAGCATTCTTAAAATCCACATCAAACCACTTACTTTCTGTAAATGAGATAGCATCAGAAGTCATGATTATTAGTTCACACCCACTTACTTCCTATCAAGTAGCAGCCATGGCTATTAGTAGCATTTTTATTTCAAATCCATATTAGACCACTTACTTTCTATTAATGGGAGATTAGCAGAATTTATGGTTATTAGCAGCATTCTCATTTCAAATCCACATTAGACCATTTACTTCCTATTAATGGAAGAGCAACAGTAGCCATGGCCATTAGCAGCATTCTCATTTAAAACCCACATTAGACCACTTACTTTCTATTAACAGGAGAGTAGCAGTAACCATGGTCATAAGCAGCATTCTGATTTCAAATCTACATCAGATCACTTACTCTCTATCAATAGAAAGGCATAAGCAACCATAAATATTAGCAGCATTCTTATTTCAAATCCACATTAGACCACTTACTAACTATCAATGGGAGAGTAGCAGCAACCATAATTATCAGTAGCATTCTCATTTCAAATTCACCTTGACCCACTTACTTCCTATCAATAGAAGATTAGCAGTACTCATGGTTATAAGCAGTATCTTTATTTCAAATCCATATAAGATTACTTACTCTCTATTAATGAAAGAGCAGCAATAGCCATGGTCATTAGCAGCATTTGGATTTCAAATCTACATCAGACCACTCACAAACTATTAATGGAAAAGTAGTATTATTAGTAATTATTATAAGAATTCCTTTCAAGTTCACATTAAATCTCTTACTTCCTATCAGATGTAAGAAAAATATGCATTAATATATTAATGTTATCAGTATTATTTAGTCATTTCTTTCTCTTCAAATTTTCACAAATTCAAAAACTCACCAATGTATGTGGAAACCAACTTGCCAATGCATTTTCAATTTTTTTTTCATTATTGTCCATTTTCCCCTCCTCCACATAAGGCATCAATACACTTCATTACATTAGCATACACATTTTTTACATTCATTTACTATTTTACTTACTATTTAATTGCATATTCCACACATAGCAAGATATTCTTTTCTTGTGCTGTAATCAGCAGCATCTGCAGTGACACATTATCTAATGCAGCTGCAGTCTCTTTCAACAATACTCTGCATCCCATATCTGATGCATCCATATCTAATAAAATATTTGTCTATTCAGTGAATGTTTAGTGTTATACATTTACACACCACTCAATTTCACAAATCTCCTTGGAGCATACTTCATCTTGCATAGATCTCCCCATATATTTCTCTTGAAAAAAATTTCTTCAGCACACATTCTTTGCCTTGCAACTTGTTCTTCTATAGGCAGGTGCAGATTTTCAAACTGGAATCCCAGTGCAAGAAGTGCATCATATTTTGTAAAAATTGCCACAACTGGCACTAGAGATCATGTGAATCAACTCACAACATATTATCCTAAACAAGTTGTTACCTTTTCTGGTGTCACATTCACCAAAGAATCTTTCCTCTGCCACAGTAATAGCACGATGAAATTGATCCATTGGAATACAATACCTGCTCATCTTAAAGTAGTCAATACCTGACTCAATATACCCACTCACCATATCGCATGGATCTGCTCACTAAGAATAGTCGTATTCGTATATTTTCTAATAAACCGCTTCACCTCTTCAAATTCATCCTCTTGACCTGCCTCAAAACCAGCGGAGTCATGAAACACAAATTTGTCATTGCTCTTGAAAACCATCTCATAATTGATATCATGCAATCCACACTGAAAAATATTGGTTTTCTACAACGATAATACAATCATATTCATATAATTAAATACTTACCTCCCTACACCCTTCAATGGTAAGATCGACCTGATCATTGTCAACGAGATATCAATATGTTCCAGCTTGATCAGCTATACCTTTTCTCCTCGATCGTTGTAGGTCTCCGGTTCTTCTGTCGATTCACAGATTCTCTGAAGGATCGTCGTCTTTCCAGCATTTGCCCTGCCGATGACAAGAATCCTAAATCGCTTGAATTTACTCATAAGGTCTGGGTCAACATCCTGCATAAAGCGAGAAATATTCGCAGGCCTTCTCCTAGAGATGAGGGCTCGTAGCGGCTCTAATTTTTCCTCTGTTGGCTTCTTGAAAGCGGCATTCATTATGGAAGTGGCTAGTAAAGCTGAAAGATAAGTGTGATGCGTCTGATTTCTGAGGAGGTGGTGGTGAGTCCGATCGATGGATGCCGTAGGAGTACTAGTGACTGCTGAATCCCACGCCACACCGGTGTTGTCCAAACAGTCGCTAGCGACAGTAAAAGAGAAAATATGTGCTCTTCATCCACCTCATCATACAGAAAAGTACAGGGTTACGTTTGCACAAATTTTATTCAGACGGAATGGATGTGTTCGATAGAGGTGGACTAAAACGTTCGGTGATGCAACGAGTGACTCAGAAACCCCGTTGGTAGTTATACACGTGACTTTTTTGGAAGTAAACATAGCCACTCGACACAATAAGACAAAAGTCACGAAAGGAACCAAGTTAGATCGCTCAAATACAGAGATTCGGACAATTCGCGAAGTGAAATGGGTACTAGGGACAAATTTGAAATGGCAATCAGTGGGATGACACCATATAATGATAACTTAAGGACCGGCCTGGCTCTGGCCATAAAGAGATGAACATCATGGAAATGTATAGAGCACCTTCGCATTACTTGGGAGGCGAGGTTAACGGTCCTTATGAGGATAAATCATTTCAGTGATTTGATTCAGCATTGACATGTCAAACGGAAACCAGCATACGATACTTATTAGACAGACGAGGACGAGCAGTGGCAGCTATTAGTCGTGCGGGGACTGATACAAGAGCACCCTCTGTAACAACTTAGCAAGATTAGTTAAACATTGACCACATCATCAACACACATCCGTTAACAGTGACAAGGAGATGTACGACACCCACGTCGCTATTGAGCCCAAGCAGTTAAACTGAGTTTCAGAGGTTCCATGACTGCCATATGTATTTGTGCTGGTCCTGCTGCAGTGGAGAGGCCATTAGGCGTTCTCTCACGTCGAGCGAACTTGTGCATTATTTTCTAGGTCGGTCCAACTTGAACGAGTAGGCCATTGTCAATGAGTGGAGATGTTACCATCGAAAGGAGTAGGTGGTTCTCGGGGCTACGTATTGAGATGGACATTCGACATCGAGAGTATGCATGAGCGGAGCGATGCAGAGAATCGGGGGAGATCATGATCATGATTCAAGATAAAGGTGTTTTAGTACGCGTATGGTTCACGAGGAAGCCGGGGGAGATGCGATTAAAGTAGCGAACAAAGCTTGGAAGAGCAAACGAGTAACGATGGCGACTCAAAAATGCGGTGACGTCCGATTGGGGGAATGTTTGCCGCTGGCAGCATGTGTTGATAGACGGCCATCAATTCCCGCAATCTCGCCGTTCGTTTTCGTTCCGTTTTTCCGTTTTATTGGCATTCATAGATCCAGGATTTAAGAATGATGCAGGACGACAGATAATGGAAGAGTTGAAAACGAAAAATATACACGATTGAGTTGTCGGCGTTCCTGAAGGAGCAACGACCCACCTTGGTCACCACTTTCCAGTGGGATGAAAGACCCGTTTTCTTTGCAGATAGGAAGCACTCTCAGACGTCGATGAGTCTGAGAACATGATCAGGTGGGATAACCACCTGGCCAGCCTGTTAGAAAACCGCGCGAATCAGACTCGCCCCGCACATGCTGTACGCACACTCGTTCATCAGAGTTACAAATGATCTGCCTAGTCCCGCAGGATCAGGCCAGCTTCGAAAAGGGGCTTGGTTGAGGTAGCCTGCATGTGCTACGTCAATGCCTCTCCGGAGCACACCACACCCCGCAGCCCGAGATTCATGCCTTGCCCATCTATAGGGGAATGGATGTTCACGGAATGAATGTTCACTGTATCACCTACGAGAAGGATTTTCCTAGAGAACCGAGTCGGAGAAATTGTGTATCAGAGATCGCAACGTGGTTGCAGAAACGTGTCGATCAGACAACTTCCATGATATGTACAAACTTGGATTTCGAGTTCATGGAAGGGTCAGAAGATAAACCTAACGGCCCAAACCGCTTCACCACGCTTTGCAAATAATCCTTTGAGGGCTACCATGGAATGTCCAACCGAAGTTGGTTTCACTTACTGGCAACTCGGGTGTCGGGTCATTGAATCCGATACAAGCGGTCGTACAAACCTGAGTGCGCATATGTAAACGATGCGACACTAAATTATTGCAAACCAGACCTCACCACTGAGCGCGTGCCATCTGCAGCGACGACATATCTCGTGGATATTACTTTGTCAACTTCAAACGTGACATCTGTCGGCTTTTTTTTGTCGCTTTGCGCTTCATTCCGACCACCGTTAGAGCTTGTGGATGGAGACACCAAAACTAGTCAACTTCTTCTCGAGAATCCGTTCGATCATGTACTGAGGAGTGCGGATGTACGGGTACCGTGTGAACGGTTTAAGGGAAAAGTAGGAACGGACCAAGAGACCACTGCACGTCTTGAATGGACGTCGGTCAGTTTTACTCCACTTGATATGACCTCGTGTCCCATTCAATCTTATCCAGACCTATGAGGCATTGAGAGGATGAGCGAAGGACACGGGAAAATCCACCTACCTCGACGAGTGGCGGCATGAACGACGATAGTACGAGACATGTTGGCACCTTTCAAGATCGCGTCCACGACCCGGCAATCGTGGTGGAGGAGAGATGCGGTGGTAATGAGGCCTACTAGACCTGGGCTGACTATGACGGCCGTGGTGCCATTGGGAAGTGCTGCCATTGCTGTATGAAGTAGGCATTGACAGATAATGTTTTATACGTGGGTCGCTTTAGCTTTCAGTCCGCGTGCTGATTGTTTGGGACCGGTTTTTAAGTAGAGTGCATGGCTGGGTAATAAGTCAGTGAAACTTGTTGGTTTAATAACACAACGTCCTGTTACTCAAAGAGCAAAATTTTTGGTTCCCTCTGAAGGGGAGAATAGTTATCTATCTAATGGTGGTGTTTTTATATTTTTAATGGTGACTTTCTATGAGCTACATATTTTTTATGAGTGAACTCCAGTGAAGGCCATATCAGGGAAACAAGCCAAGTTGAAGTTGCATCTCAGAAATTGTTGCTGCACTACAACAAGGAGAGATTGATCATTGAAATGTCATCTTTGTCCCCATTGTTTCCTTGCTGGTTCATTGGCATGACCAATGTCATATCCCATGTATTGAAAGGATGTGTCATGCAGAGGTTAAGTGAACTATGAGAACCTCAGCAGATGTTAAGCTACTGATATTAGTGTAACTACCTATGAGAACTAAGATAGTTTAGTACAGTAGAAATGCCTATAAAATAGGGCTTACCCTCAGTAGATGTCAAGCTACTGAGGAACATAAACTAGAAAATGGTACGAAATGTACGCTCTAAGCTTATGTAACCTTTACCATAAAGGGAATGCTAATTCATGCTGGTCAAAATTACAACACCATGCTACGAAGTTAACTCTGTTCTTGTTATAATGTTTTTTCATTTTTCCTATTTTTTTACTTTTCTTTGACTCTTCACATGTCACATCACATGACCCTGTGAACTCTTTACCTTTCACATCTTTACCTTTTCACATCTTCATATCATAATCTAGACTGGTCTAGACTATAACATCATTATAATGTTATGTCTTATAATTAGTGTTAGAATTTGTGATTACCTACGCTCTATAGCTTACATAAGCTAGTACTTACAGCGGAACATTAGTTACCTAGGATACTTAGTGACTACAAGTATCCTGCAGGTCAGTATCTACCTACCTACCTTAATATACAGTGACTACAAGTATCCTGCAGTTCAACAATTAGCACATATATTACTTAGTCAGATGCTTTCTTTCTGCCATTGGATGACTGATTGAGCAGTAGTTTAGAGTAGGCCAGACTTATATGATCTGTGCATATTTCTGTAACATATACTGTTATGGCTCTGGATTCCAGAGGCTAAATCTAGATGACTGGAGAAAGAGGAGAAACATGAAGAGGAAAACCTAATGGAGGCTCTGGAGAAGAGCAACCAAGGAGGAATCAATAAAGGAGGACTTGAAAGAGACTTATGCCCATGCAACTATGGGCCTAACCTTGAAAGGGTTGGAATTCAAAGAAGTGCTTAAAGCAAAGTACAAAGTGATCAAGTCTGAGAAGACTTGACTACCCATACCTGCCCCTTATATATGGCCTAGGGAGGCACACAGACCAACTATACTAAGCCTACCCTAGAGTACTACTATCTATGGACACCAATAGTAGTAAGGTCACACTATTAAATAGAAGAGGATGAAGCATGGAGCAGATATGAAGAGTGAGGCAGTGGCCTTATGGATCAAGGAAAGGAATGGAAGAGAAGAAAAGATCTCATAATGGAAGATCAGGGTTGGAACATGAGAACAGGGATCTCTGCCACAGATGAGATCATAGAGATAGATCTGAGGGTCCATCAGATTCAAGGAATATGACTAGATCTTGATAGGGAAGATCCCTGGGCAGATCTTAAAAAGATCCCAGATTCTAATCACATGACCACTGACCATAAGGTACTCATAAGAATAGCCAAGCTCCAGGCTAGGGTTACCAGAAAAGGAGTGTTATTCCCATGATCACATGATATGAAAGTGGTGGTTGTGCAAGATGCATAACATATACATATATAAGGGTTTAGTTCATAACCTGGGTTTTTCCAGTCTTATGTACTTGAGCTTAGGCTATTAAAGAGACTACCCATATCTTGTGCTTGGAACATCTTGGTATATGCTTCTAACTTGTGCTTGAACTACTGGTGAGGCTTTTGACTAGTGGCTCCAACTAGGCTAAACAATCAAGGATATAAAAGACCTGCATAAGGCCAAAGCCTAGATAATAGTAATAAAGTCAGAAGAGCCTCTGTTCTAAAGGCCAGTAAAGGCTGAGGTAAGGGACAAGAGAGCAAGACTGGGGAAACCCAGCTTGCCACTCTCTGCCTTATATATTGCTTGAATTTATGTACAGACCAACTACACAAAGCCTACCCTAGACTACTACTATCTATAAATTACCAATAGTAGTAAGACCTTACCATAATATAACTAACAAGGAGAGCATGGAGTATAAATAAGGAGTAAGGCACTGGCCTTGCATAACTAGGGAATGGAAAGAAAGAGGTATGCCATATTAAAATGGTAACTATCATTCTGTCCTCATGTCTTGATGCTGAACTGATGAGTGCAACCTAGCAGTAGTTTTGAGCTAGATCCACTGAGAACTAGGCAAGAAAGAAGTGTAGAAAGGAGTCAAGGCCTTGTATAAGGCAGAAAGCTCAAGTATGCAAGACTGGGAAAACCCAGCTTATGCCAGCCCTTTATATATGCTATATGAGTGCACACAGACCATGTAAATAGCATCTGCCCTAAACTATGCTACAGTAAGCCATCCAATGGCATTAAGAGAGTAAGTATCTTAGCAGTATCTCATGGTAACTGCAAGGCTATGATATCATGGTCTAGACCAGTCTAGACTGTGACATGTGAAGATGTGAAAGAGTGAAATGGTAAGGGTTACCACAGTCACATGATGTGACATGTGAAGAGTCAGAGTGAAAAGTGTGAAAAGGGTGAAAATGAAGAAAAGTGAAAAAAAGGAATTATAACACATATCAAATGAATGTGAAAGAATAAAAGAGAAGCATAGGAAAGATGGAAATAATAAAGACATGGCCACCACATGGCCAAGAAATTCTGTGAATCTCTATCACAGATCAGATATCATTGGGGACTGTACCTGGATCTTATCTGAGATCTGCTATATTATATAACCAATACTTGTGCAGGAAAATACTCTAAATATAAGAACTTAGCCTTAGCCTAGGATATTCTTGAATAGGAGGCCTGTTTGCATGATTACATGCTCTCAGATCACATGACTGCAACTAGATTGCATCATATGCTCAACAGTTCCCATGGTTACATGCTAGAAACTGTTATATTTGCTAGATATATAACATAGGCTTTATACAAGTTCCTTAACTCTCTATTATTTTGCCTAGTTCTAGTTGTTTAGAGCATTCATTAGGATAGTAGCCATCTAGTCATTAAGTCTTTAGTTTAATATATTTCCCATGCATTTCAGTTCTATCTTCAGTGCAACTCCAGTTGCTGTTATAATTGGTCCATTTATTTTCCTTTCTTCCATTTTAACTTTAGACTTTGTGCATTCTTGATGCTTCCTGTTATGCTAGACCCAGGTAGGGTCAGGCATAGACCTTCAGAAGAGGGAACTACAAGTGGAGTGAGCTTGATAAAGGGTCAGCTCATGGCAAGGAGTGGTGTGACACAAGGACAACACTGTCAAGGGCACTCAAACAAGGTATTGAGTAACTGCAAGAATGCTGGCTTGCAGGTTCCAAGTGTTCCCTCTTGTACACCATTGCATGGACTAAGAAGGGATATGTATTGCTGAGAGGGAGTAGCCTCTAAGCAACCAAGTGTGGGTGTACATGAAAGTACAAGGTGGTAGATAAAGGTAGAAGTAGCATAAGAAGAAGGGAGGCAAAGTATGCTACTTTATAGTACAGCTAAGTAAGGTTCAGACTCAGTTGGATGATTCATGGAGATGAAAAATGCTAAGTAATTGATCTGTGTGGAAATGGATGGAATGTTCAAGAAGCTCTGTATGAGTAACAGTGGATAACTTATGTAATGGGAGCAGATCATAAGTTATATTTACTAAGTCAGAGATGTTCTGGAACTTGGAAAAGAAGATTCCAGAAGGCAAACAAGAAAGTGTCTGAGACACATAAATGTGAAACACAGCAAGAGAAGTGGAAAAGGAAAATAAAAGGGGCAATTATAACACTTCCTTGTTTTGTTCTGGAACATTCAGACTTTCTCAGTTCCAGAACTTCTTGCTTAGTCAGTGAATATTACTCATAGTCTGCTTCTATTGCATTTCATTCATTTCCACACAGATTACTTAGTTACCCTTAGTTATTAGTCCTAACTCATTCAACTGAGTCTGAATCTTATCTCTGTAGTATAAGTAGCATACTCCCTCTTCCATGTTTCTTATGCTATCTTTGCCTTATTTTACCTTGTTCCTTTTAAAGACATAATTAAAACTCCAAGTTTCACCTGCAATCTTTATTGGCAGGCACCCCCTTGTCTTTAACTAGCCCAGTGTTCTAGTTTTGTCCCCAACCTCCACTAAGGGACTATAATGCTGTCTCTGTGTTTACATCATTACCTTAGTTCTTAGGCTGACTATTCATTGAGCCTTTCCCTAGCCCTAGTTTATAAAATCTATGTTAGTTCCTACCTGGGCCTAGCACAACAAAAGAAGTAGTGTATCTACTTGTAGCTACCATTGCTGTAGTTTTATCAACATTTCACCCAAGATCCTCTTATTCCTTGATGTCCTCTGGGAAGAGCCTAGAACTTAACCCATGAAGGACCTCTTAGAATCTTCTGAAACAGAAGATACCCTCAGTTATTACCTTAGTACTCCAGAAAAAGATCCTCAAGATCTTATCCTTTCCTTTATTAAAGACCAAGAACAAGATCATGCTCTAGCACACAAATTCTCTTCTTTCCTACAAATCCCCTGCATATCCACATCCCCCTCTTCTACCCCCACTAGACAATATCCTACAGTCTATAACTTAGTTGAGAAGAAGATCACCTTTATTCTCTTCTACATGACCAAAAACCCTGCTCTCTCCTAGGCAACCACATATTGAAAAATGAGCATTGTCAGTATGGTAGTCTCCATGGGGATCTTTAGTGCATTTGTCAAGGCATTCAACATCTCCTTTAAAAAACAAGACATTATTATCTCTGCCATCCACTGGCTAGCCAATACTTAGATATGCCAGAACAAGAAAGGCAATTGGATCCCTTTACTCACAGAATATACTGCAGAATTCCAGAATCATGCAGTTTTCACCAACATCAAGGAAACAACATCCTTATTGTTTACTATGTGATATGCTAGGCCCAGGTAGGGTCAGATATAGACCTCCAGAAGAGGAAACTACAAGTGAGATAAGCTTAATAAAGGGTCAGCTTGTGGACAAGGATAATGTAACACAAGGACAGCACTAATAAGGGGGTGCTTGGATGAAGTGTCAAGCTATGATAGGGATGCTGGCCTGCAGAATATGATCAATGGATGGGCATTGACAGAGTTCAAGAGTTCCCTCTTATGCACTGATATGTGAACTAAGAAGGAATATATTACTGAAAAACTGTAAGACCCAAGGTAGCAAGGAAATAACAAGGAGGTATTTGGAGGTAGAAGTAGGATAAGGAGAAGAGAGGCAAAGTATGCTACTTTATAGTACAGAGAATAAGGTTCAGACTTAGTTGAATAAGTTATATGGATGACAAGTTGTTAAGTAAGTAATCCATGTGGAAATAGATGGAACATGGAAGAAGCCCCATTGAGGTAATAAAATATGACTCATGCAAGGGGAATAGATCATGAGTCATAGCAGCTGAGTCAGAGAATGTTCTGGAACAAAAGAAGGAGAAGATTTCAGAACATAAACAAAAAAGCATTTAAGACATGTGAAAGTGAAACTATGGTGAGATAAAAGGAAAAAGAAAGGGGAATTGTAACACTATGAAGCTGGAGTTCCTCTCTGGCTATTTTATCAAATTCAAAACCTTAACAAAATCCCAGCCCCATTAACAGATGGTGTTATAATGCACATTTTCCCTTTTATTTTATTTTTTACTCTGTTGTATTTTTTCTGACTCTTCACATATTCACATCATGTGACCCTGTCACCCCTTCACTGTGTCACCATGTCACATCTTCAATATTTCACATTTCACACCTTTACCACTTCATACTTCACTAGGTCTAGGCTAATCTAGCCTATGATCTCATACCATCTGTTTTCCTCATGTATTTCTAGACTCTCCATCTCTTTCTGCCATTGGGTAGCTTACTGTACACCACTGTAGGGCAGGGTACTCTCTCTTGGTCCATGCTCAAGATGCAATAGTATAAAAGGGGTCCAAGTCCAAGCTGGAGTCTCCAGTCTTGTGCACTTCAACCTCTAGGGTTTTCACAAGTCCCTTGACTCAGTATTCTTCTTGCCTAGTTCTCCTAGCCTCTAGTTCAAAGGCTAGGCTTCAGCAGAACCCCTAACAGCAGCAGGAGTGCACACCAAGGCTATAGATGTAGTTGCTTAAAGTCTTGCAGTATAACACACATGCTCCTGGTCACATGACTATGCAACCATTTGCATCACATGCTCTGAAGTTCCCACAGTCATGTGCTAGAGACTGTCATGTTTGCTAAATGCATAACATTTATAAAGTTTAACATTTGATAGAAATATAACAACATCTGAATCAAAGATGAACATCAATGAAAGGCAGCCTTTTTTACTCACAAAGGCCTCTTTAAACCTATGGTGATGTTCTTTGGGTTGAATAACTTACATGCTACTTTTCAAAGGTTTATGAACAATTAATTTCTTCCATAATATAATCACTGAAGAATGGCTGGTATTAAAATGCTGTTTCATCCCCTTTGAATAAGGGATAAAACTCATACTGTAAATCCTTTACTCATAGTCAAAGTTTTGTACTGTCCCTTCTGGAAATCTTCTGGAGTGATCCAGAGGTTTCTGAAGGACAAGGAGGAAAGAAGGTTATTAGTAGAGGATAAGTGGGACTTTGCTTTACCTTATATGGTGTGCCCTTGCACTCCTTGCATGTTCCAATTTACAAGAGCAATTGGAGGTGATCAGAAATGTTCCTCAGTGCTTGATTGGAGTGACAGGCAGAGCAAGGGATGTTAGCCAACAAGAGTGAGCTTTAGGGTTTCTTAGGGAAGTCATAATGTTCTGGAGGCCCTCTGGAGTAACCCAGAGGGTTGTAGGGTGAGCTAGAGTGCTCAAGCAGGGTAAGGACAAAGACAATGGGGTATTTTTGTTGGTATTCAAACTAAGGTATAGAAAGGTATCGAATACAGGACTATGGTACTTATATCTCAGGGAGGTAGAGCTAACTAAAGCTATAGCAAAATGAGACAAGTATAACTTAGAAGCAAAGCAGGTATCTTAAGTATTTAAGAGACAGATAAAGATGTCAGGAAGAACAATGTCCAATCATGTCAGGTTGAAACTGACACAGAATTAAGGTGGAAGCAAGGGAGAAACAAGGAATGGGGACAGGGGCAGGAATAGTAGCAGTAACAAAGACTACAGGCAGGGCAACATTGTGGAGTTAACATGAAATGGTCCAGAGGAAACAAAGTGAAAACTAAGTAAGAACTAAAATAGTAGTACTGGGAACAGGAAGCAGAACAGAACTAAAGCAGAACAGTGATGGAGGACCAGGGGACTGATAATGTTGACCAGAGATAAGTGTGTGGTATAGTAGGTGCAGGAAGAAGTGAAGGCAGAACACCAGAGTAACATAGGGAGTTAGAGACTTAGTGGCACAAGTTAAATGTACAATGGTATAAGGGCTAGATATACATTTTGGATCAGAATTGAATCAGAGGTACAGAATATAACAGCTGGTTATCTATGTGTATGACCTTCTTATCTTCTCCCCTGACACTAACACACACAGAACCCATATCTCCCATGTTCTCCAATAAATAACAGATTTTGATCTCTATCTCAAATTGGAGAAATGTACCTTTGCCTTCTTGGAGGTTAAATATCTTAGCATAATGGTTCATCCTGGCAAACTTATCATGAATCCTGTGAAACTTGATGGCATTACTAAATGGCCAATCTCCCAGAAAGTTAAAGACATTTGCTTCTTCCTAGGATTTGCTTACTTCTATAGGCAATTCATTTTCAACTATTTCTCTATTGCCCATTGTTACACTAGACCCAGGTAGAGACTAATGTAGACCTTGTGGACTAGGGCTAAGGGGAAGGCTCAACACTGATAGCCTAAGAACTAGAGTAATGATGCAAATATGGGACAGCACTGGAATCTCACAGTAAAGGTTGGAGACAAGACTAGGATACTGGGGCTATTCAAGGATAAAGGAATGCTTGCCAATAATAGTTGCAAGCAGGCAAAGGGTTCTGATGATGTTCTCAAGAACAAGATAGAATAGACAGAGTAAGGTAAAACAAGGTAGAAGTAGCATAAGGAACATGGAGAGTAAAATATACTACTTATATTACTGTTGATAAGGTTCAGAGTCAGTTGAATAAGTCAATATAGATAACTAAGATAACTAAGTGATCCATGTGAAAACAGATATAATGCAATAAGAATGAATAGTGAGTAATATCTGCTAACTGAGAAGAAGTTCTAGAACAGAAAAAGTCTGAATGTTTCAGAATATAACAAGAAAGTGTCAGGGATGTGCAAAGTCTAAAGCTAGGATAAAAGAACAAAAAAAGAACAGGACCAATCATAACATTACCCCCTCAGTACATTTAATGATCCAGTTGAACATTAGCAAGAACTAGAAAGAGGGGGTAGAAAAGCCTATAATGTTGCCCCATCAACTTTGTCAATGATGTCATCATAGTTGGAGTAATATGAAGGTAAAGGGGATGTGAGAGATGGGGGAGTGGGGCAGTAAAAGCCACATGAATGCCAGAAGAGGAAGAAGTCATGAAAGAGGCTGCAGATAAAGCTGTGGGAGGACTGCTGGGAGGAAAAGGACTCTTGTGAGGAGGAGGAGGAGCCATTTGAGAAGGAAAAGGCAGATTGTTAAGGCAAAGGGCAGTAAAGAGGGCAATTAGCCTGGTTATGGCCAGGTCACCATTGCAAGCATGTGAGACATTGATATATGGCATAGTCAATGTGCCAATGACCAAAGGCATGGCACTGAAAGCAGTCCTCAGTATGCTGAGAATAAGAGAGTGGGAGTTGGGCATGGCTGTGGTGGCTGGTCCACCAATGCTTAATATGGGTAATAGTTACTAGCTTTTCTGGAAAGAGGGAGAAGAAGAACATAAATGGGGAGAAGAGAATGATAGGGAAGGCATGGTAGTAAGCCACTGATAATTCATGCTCAAACTAATCAATATTGGTAAGGAATTCACTAAACTCCAGCTGGTAGGTAAGGTTATCTAGAACAAATGACATTTGGTGGTGAATGGCATCAAGCCCTAGGCAAATGTTTTCAACATTGAATTCTGCAGAAAGTTCATGTCTAAGTGGGATCTGATGGATAGGAAGAGGCACAAGTCAAAGATAAATGAATGTGCCAAGGTAAAGTAGTCAGGGGAGTAATGATAGAGGCATTAATAATAAGAGGTAAGGCATGGCAGTGCAGGATAGGAGGAGGAACAGAAAAGGAACTAGACCAGGTGTTGGTAATAATGGTGGGCTCTGGATCAGAGGTGCTCAGTGGAGGGAACATTACAAGGTCACTGGGGTAAAGGGATTTTATAAGAAAGGCTTGAGGAGAAGAAATAAAGAAGGAATCAGTGAAAAATTCTATAATGTGATCTAAGTTAATGCAGGCACAGACAGGGAATGGCAGATGGGTAATGTTAGTGGAAGACTTGGAGGTGGGGGCAGTGGTTGGGGCAGAATCAGTGGTAAAGTTGGGAGTAGAGCAGAAGCAGTAGATAAAGTTGTAAAACATTGCTAAGGCTTGGGTTTCTTTGGAGGACATTGTTTCAAAGGGGATTTGCAAGGACATGGGAAGGCTGAGGATGGGGAGACAAGGAAATGGTGCCATTTATATGCCTTGATAAGTTCAGAGGCATTGTGAAGATTGGACTTGGGTTTCCATGAATTTTCTTTAGCTGAGTAACCCTTTCATCAGATTAGAAAGGAGCAGAAGGAAGGCAAGCTGTGATGTTTTAATATCCACTTGAATTTGTACTCTTCATGACCTTCTACAAGGTCCAGGAGTGGAGCCAGGAAGTTTTTCCCATAGATATTATTTTCATGATAGGGCAATAACAACAAAGCATGAAAGACCAGATGGATCTTCCAGAAAGCAGGGAGATGAAGGTGGTACATGATGGGGAATAGTACCTCTGTGATGGTAAAAGAATCATTGCATTTGGATGTGAACTTGGAGTTTGAAGTGGGAGACTATCTGCCCTAACTCGTGTCTTGTGTCTTCCTTGGTGAATGCCTTTCTATCTGCTGAGGCTTTTGGCTAGTGGCCCCTAACTAGGCTGATGGAAAGAAAGCTAAGATGGTCCTGTGTAAAGCTAGGAGCTCAGCAACCAAATGAGTTAGCCTCAGGAGAGCTAAGGAGGATTCCCCTCTTGGGGACAGCCCTCAGATCCTAAGGGTCCCTTGTGTAAACCCTGTAAGAGTCAAGAGGACAAGACTGGGGAATACCCAGCTTGTGCCCCCTGCCTTATATATTGCAGAAGTCCATGCACAGACCAAGTACAGGAGGCCTACCCTGAACTACACTATCTATGGTCACCAATAGCATAAGTAGCTTTGTGGACCCTGGGGATATAAATAGAAATGACATGCATGGATTGTATGAAAGGAGTGAGGCAATGGCCTTGTGGATACAGGATGGGGAAGAGGGTCTGCCACACCATGAGGATGTGGGTGGAATGGAAGTGCACTGGCCTTGATCTATGAATGTGGCATGGCCACCTGGTGGCTGAGGAGATCCAATCTGGATCTCTGCCACAGATCAGATCCTAATCTCCGAAGAGATATCATTAGATAGATCTAAGATCCCATCAGGGATCCAGCCACAGTGTCACATGACCTAAACCTTAGTGCAGGGAATACTCTAAAGAACTACTAATCTTAGCCTAGGGCTTGCCTTATAAGGCTACTCATTTGCACGATCACATGCTACTGATCACATGACCAGAGCATCACATGCTTTCTGGTCTCTCATGGTCACGTGAGACCACATGTTAGGCTGGAGCCATAATAGAGTTGACTATGGAGCATTTGAGGTTCCTGACTTTAAGCCAGACTTTAGACCCTCTGGAGAAAGGAGTAAACTTGGAGTGGATGTGAGATGCCATGGTTTGGTGGATGAGGTCATGGGCCACAAGGGCCTTATCTCTGGCTGCTGTCAGATTCTTTAATCTATTTGTTATGATCTTACTGAACACATGGTCCACAGCACATGACTGTGAGAGTCTTAGAGCATGTGATGTGACTGGTTGCATAGTCATGTGACCAGGAGCACATGATCATGCAAATGAGTAGCCAAACAAGGAAACCCTAGGCTAAGATCTAAGTTCTATTCAGAGTTCCCATGCACAGGTATCAGATCACTGATGTGGCAGATCTTAGATAAGATTGAGATCTAGGTTTCCGATGATATATCCTTGGAGATTAGGATCTGATCTGTGGCAGAGATTTGATGAATCTCCTCAACCTTATGGTGGCCATGCCTATTTCATATCTGTGAGCCTGTGCCCTTCCCTTCCATTCTACCCACATCCTCATGGTATGCAGCACTCTTCTCCATCCCTTATCCACAAGGCCTCTGCCTCACTCCTATCATATGCCCCATGCATGTTTACTATATTTATACTTAGAGTCTGAGCTACTTTAGCTATTGGTGACCATAGATAGCATCTCTAGAGTAGGCTCCCTGTACTTGGTCCATGCATGGATGCCAGCAATATATAAGGCAGGGAGTGCAAGCTGGGGAAACCCAGTCTTGCTCTCTTGGATCCTAGGCTTAAGCTTATACTCTTGATCTCACTGCTAACTTCAAGGGGAGATCCCCTCTGAGCACCCTTGAGGCAATGGCCCATAGGGTTTATACCAAGAGCCCATACTCATCCATGCTATCAAGCCTAGTTAGGGGTCACTAGTATAAAAGCCTCATCAGTTCTCTAGGAAGGTTAGGAGTATCCCCCAGGAAGACTCAAGTATCAAGGTGAGGGCAGGAAGAATCTGCAATACTATTAGCAACTGCAGGCATGAGAATCTTAGGGATCACTGAGGAAAAGGCATGGGGTTTATATTCCATCATGAGATAAAATGAAGATTGGTTGGTGACAGAGTGGGGGTGATAGTTGTGGATAAATTCCACATGGGAGATTTGTTCTGCCCATTTGGAAGAATTAGCTCTATAGAAAATGCAGAGATAGATTTCAAGTTTCTGATTAACTTGTTCTGTTTTCCCATCAGATTGGAGATGGTATGTAATGAAAAGGGAGAGGTCATAGTTAAGGAGTTTACCAAGCTTCTTAGCAAAGGTAGAGGTAAACTGGAGACCTCTATCTAAGATAATCATGTTGTAAAGATCAAATTATAGGTATACTTTGTGGAAAAAGAGAGTAGTGATACCCTTGGTGGTGGCAGTTTTCTTAGTAAAGCAGAGAATTACCCCCTTAGTAAGCCCATGGTTGACCACAACCAACATGGAGTCAAAGCCATTGGAGACAGGGAGGTTAGTAATAAGGTCATAGAAGACCATCTGAAAGGGACAAGTGGCAATGGATTTAATGGAAGAAAGAGCAGGAGTGGAGGAATAGGTGTTAATTTGTTTTGTTGACAAATGGCACAACCTTCAACAAAGCAATGGGAATAGGTGGCCATACCAGGCCAACAGAACTCTTGTTTGATGAGTTTGAGGGTCTTAAAATAGTCAGGGTGGCCAGCAAGGAGGTGGTTATGGTAGCAGTGGAAGATGGATTGGCAAAGGGATTCATTCACAGGAACATAGATCCAATCCAGGTAGGTGAGAAGGGCATCATGGAGTTTCCAGTTTGTAACACATTTGCAGAGTTCAGGGTGTAAGGGGCCATCCCTGGATTTATTTCAGTTTTAAAGGAGAAATAGGCAGAGGGGGTCTGTCTTTGTATGTTTGTGAATATGTGTAGAAAGTGTCATGTCAATTACATGACAGAAGAGATACTTGGGGAGGGCAGTGACTGAGACATTATTGGAGAAATCAGTGGGGCAGAGGTCTAGTTAATAAGAAAGAATATCAGGGTCAGCAAGAGAGGATTCAGCAATGTGATAAAGCTAAATATTGAAGTTGGTAAGGTTGAGAAGCCAGTGGGCTTGTTAATGGTTGATGGTTTGGGAAGTGCAGAAGTAGGTGAGATTCTTGTGGTTGGTGAAGACCTAGATGATATAGGGTAAGCCTTGAAGATATTGGTGCCAGACTTTGAGGGCATGGATAATCATGAGGAATTTGTGATTATAGATGTTATAGTTCCACTTGGCAGTGAAGAAGGTCTGGAAAAGATAAGAACAGGGGTACCAGTTCCTGTTCAAATTGGTCTGTAGGAGAATACTGCCTAATGCATAGGTGGAGGTGTTTGTGGCAATGGCAAAGGGGTAAGAGAGGTCAGGAAGTTAAAGAATAAGTGTTATGCACCCCAAGAGTGCAATATGAATACTATGCAACACTGGTGAGTGACAGGCAATCAATAATGACAAGAGAGCTTTTAAACTAGTGGCCCTGAACTAGGCTTGTGAATCTTGATAGGGGAAACCTGAGTTAACATCACACTGTAGTGCTCAGATTATAAGAGGAGAAAGGAAGAAGGAGTAACTCAGGTTAACACCAAAGTGCCCAAGTAAAGGAGAATAAGATAAAAGTGATCAAGACTGAAGAGACTCCAGATCTTGCCCACCCTGTATATATATTATCAAGAGGCATATCCTTATACACAGGATAAGTAATCTACTATCTATGTAGCCAATAGCAGTAACCTCTTGTACCTTCTTAAATAGGAAGTAGTAGGGCATAGGGTGTTATGGACCACTGTGAGTCCAATTCAAAATACTACCAGCAACCAGTGACTGACAGGATAATGATGACAAGGGGCTTTTGGACTAGTGGCCAAAACTAGGCTTGTGAGTCTTGAAAAGGGATAACCTGAATTAGCACAAGGGAGTCCCAAGTGTTCAGGCCATAAAGAGAAAGCAAGGAATCTGGGTTAACTCAAGCTAATGAGCCCAGAGTAAGAGAAGTCAGAAATACAAGTGATCAAGACTGGAGAGACTCCAGGTCTTGCCCACCCTGTGTTATGACTCTGGAAACCAGAGGCTACACCTAGACTGTGGGTGGAAGAGGAGGAACACGAAGTAAACCCTAGTGGTGGCTCAATCGAGGAGCAACTGAGGATGACTCTGGAAGAGGAAGATGAAGAGGACTCGAATGAGACACGTGCGCGAGACTGCCTAGATCCTGTGCCGCTGAAGGGCCTGGTTTCCTAAGAAGAGCTTAACCTTGTAAGCCTAAACTGCTGAT